>JAHZNE010007867.1:0-15928 GCA_027744055.1 Callyntrura sp. NNG-2020 | reverse complement strand
GATGAATTATGCACTCGCACTCATGATGTAGATTCGTCCAACCCATCCTTATGCATAAAGATATTTCAATCCAACAAAACATTTCGATAAATGGCAGGTGCAAACACACGTGATAGAAAATACTGATTTATGTATATTGGAATAAATAGTATTACTGCGCAGATTTTTCCATTTCAATATTTACCAAATTATTATGTTATTATCATTACTGTTATACTCCAATCTTTGTTTATTCATTTACTCTGCCCATATTAGATTATCCACCCCACTCAAATGCACAAAATTAGTCAACAACTACAAAATGAACTACCTAGTCAACGCAGTATTTTCGACTGGTTACATACACGTCATCTATAATTGAAGGAATTGTTGACGGTTGCAATCAGCATTCAAATGCAAACGCACTGCATTGTAAGTATATTGTAAAATGTCATGTGTGCATTGTTGTTGCACGCTTATGCGTATCCGTCTATTCGCATAATTCGCCTATTACAGTCTACTCAAGTCCCCCTGACCACCATTCACTCTTTTTTTGGCATGTCACTTAATGCTGTTCACTGCGCGCATAACGCACAGTGTGTGTATGCAATTAAAAGTGAAAAACGAAGATTTTTACGGTTAACTGTTATTATTATTACCATGATAATTTTATGAATGATGATTATGGTAATCAAGTTGGCTTAAAATAATAACAATACGAACTTCGACTAACACTCTCATATATCTCATAGTCATAATATATGATTGCATATCTCTAACGTGGAATGTTGTTGTTGTGTCTACCTTTGCAATGCATAGTGAGTGGTAATTACTGATGCGTGGCATGTTCGTTAGTGACGTTCCTTTATGTTGCAGTCATTTAGAAGACCTCTTCTTGAGTTGGTCGTCTAAAATTAAATAGAAAAGAAACCTTTCTGTTGTTAAAATAATGCAACAGGAAAAGCTCAGTCAGCACAGTACTGAAGTGAGTCAGTAATTATAAAACATGAAATATGCGAATAAGTAGTGTGTGCATATTATGTCAAGTCGGTAATAATAAACTAATAATTTATGGGATTTTTAGTAGAAGAGAGTGGGCTACGCATAACACTTCTTACATAAAAAACAAAAGTAACAACAATGGTTAGCTCTTTTGTAATAAAACGCAGTTTGTGGGTTCTTTTACAACTGTATCATTTCGCTGTCAATGAATTCATAATGCGGTGGTGGTGGTGTCACTGGAGCATGAAAAGGTGCTCTACCAGAAATCATTGCTATTATGAACAAGAGCGGTAGCAGGATTGCAATAATTGTCCCATTGTTAAAACTTTCACGTCTCTTGAATGATGATATAAGTATGGTATGGTAGACTAGACGGTTGCATAATGGTCATGGTCATATAATACGTTTTAGATAGTACATGTTGAGATAATAACACTTCTTTTCATGGGGAAAATGAAAGTAAAAATTGACGTTGTTAATAGAAATTGAAAACTGACCGGTAATTGAAAAAACACTGTTATTAAGAATGATACATGATGGAGCCTTTGAACTAAAGCGGCTCACCATATTTGTTAGACTCCTTATAAGTGGAAATGTACAATAATCGTATATATTTTTTTCTTTGCAGTTATTGAGACCCTTAATAATGACAGAAATTTCATGAGTTACGGCCTATGGGTGGCGACTATTGGTTGCGTATGCCTGGCTATCTTATTTGCTGTGTTTTCCGCAGTATTTGCCCTGGTGAACACTGCTACGACGCCAGTGGAAGCGATCACCGGTATACCAGGGTTGTACCTCTGGAATGGTTGTGCACGTGAGTGATAAAATTGGAATTTTAAAATAAAATATTTTTAATTGGTGCTTGATATAAAAATATTTCGACTTTTTTATTGACTAGATGTTAAATGAAAATGATAATAATGAAATGAATTTGTGTATTTTATTAATGTTTTCATGGCAGTGGCATGTAACTTGGGATCACTAGTTACTTGGGGCATTCAGTACCACCTTAAGCTTCGTCATAATGTGTTACCAATTGAAGACAGAAAAAATACCTGGACGTCGGAAGGACTTGCTGTTCTTGGATATTCCTTCTGGTTCGTAGTTGGGGCTGCGATCATCCACATTCTTAATGTGGTACTTATATTCTTAGGCGCCCATCAAACACGTCGTGACAGGCATAAAATGCATAAACCAATTCAAGAGGAAAAAACTAACGGTGCCATTATGCTGTACTGAGTTTAATACCGTTTAAAATTAAGTTTTTGAAAGATTTCCTTTCCCATCATCCCATTATTTTTGTCCACCGCATCCATACAAGAAATATCATCTACCGAGAAAGTTACTGCAAACTATTTAGAATGGAGGTATGACGAGATTTTTACCGAGGCTCGTAGGTGCATGATACGAAACTTTAAATTTTTAATTACTGTAGGTAGATGCTACTTAATTATTGTTATGTGTAGCAAACAAAATGTACCAAGATTATTCACGATAAACATTATGATGATACTTGAGAATGCAAAAATCCTTAACCAGTACCCTTGAGTAAGGATAGATATTTTTTCGTATTATACGACATGTACATAAATAAGATTTTGAGTATTGGTACATATCATTTCTGAGTTTATAGAAAATTTTCATACTCGCGAAAAATACATTTTTAAAACTTTACTTTGTTGTAGTTTTCTCAGCATTGTTACTAAAATATTAATTTATTAATCTATATAATTTACTTTTAACCGCATTTCCTCTCCAAAGCAAACTGTCTTGAAAGTCTGATATAAATTTATCTCATATGAATCATTACTTATTTGGTTAATTCTGATCTAACGTAAGCTTTGAATGTAACTTTAAGCAGTACTTAAGGAAAATGTACATTTAAGCATTAGTAGTCGATAATAATCATAACGATGATTCACCGTTTTGCCATACCATATGAACAAATATACATATATATTCAAATATTGCCTATGAATAATAACTGATATAATTTTCAATCCAATACGACCAGCCAAAGTGACAGATAGAAAAGATGAACGGCAGTAGACAAATAACTGATACATATGATGTATGGACTACAAGATTTCTGACGTTTTTCTGTTCTGTTATGCAGTTTGTTAAGTTGCCAAATTTTGTATTCTAAATACATTTTGTTACAATGATTTAATTCATGGAATAAACGTATACATTGTTACACGAGAAATATTTTTCCACAATGATATTTAATCGTGATACTTATAGTTATTGTGTATTAATGCATACATGTATTGTTTACGCTATGATAAGAGACAACATGCAATTTATCAGATGCTGGAAGTTCATTGATAAGCGTTACTAATGTAATTTATGCTATGCGCTTCGTTTCGAATTATTAACTACCGACAACGTGATTATGTTTAAAGAGGTGGTTATAGATAACGCGGCTACGGATTTGTCAATGTCTGTTTGTGGTACGGTGGATACGATAAGTCAGAAATTACATGACAAATTGACTGACCTTTGAGTTGAGATTGATTTTGACAAAGATCAACCAAAACCGTTAGTAGCCGTTGCGATTTCAAAAATTTGCATTACAGGGTGTCGTACGGTATGTCATTCGAATTCACATTTTCACTAATCATTATGACGTCAACATTTTTGTGATTTTAATCGTGTTTAGCTTTCGAGAGTTACTTTTCACCCTTCTTTTTTCACGACTGATGCATGACTGTTTGTCTTTCTTCCACTGGAATGTCAATGTGCGTGCAGTTGCAGTTTGTATGTGACATGTAGCATCAGTAAAATTGTTTTCACCCTGTACTAAAAGCTCGCCGTCTGGTCAACTCAAAAGTTAAAGTATTTCATTCTTTATTTAGTGGACGTTTTTAAATGGGCGCAGAATGACGCGATTAATGGATAAATTCGTGAGGATCGATGTCATGTTGCATAGTAGCGTATACCAAGACATTTACATTTTATATTTGTTACTATTAGTCCCTCCTTAAAAATGTCAATTATGTCATAACAACAAAATATTGTTTGTCTTCGATATATCATTACACTTGGCTGGCTTTCGTGTTTTTGTTTCTGAATTTAGGAAGCTGGAATCTGGAACTGGAATATCCAACAGGAATGAAACGTGACGTGAAGATTGTTTATTATTATTACAATAAAACTACGTGCTTAACAGTAGTATATATAGGCGGCAACAACAAGGCACCCTTAATCTACTAAGCCATCAAAGTTATTGTACTTGGTTGGTGAGGCCTCCGTACTAGTACATGTTCCAAAACACTGAATTGAGCGACTCATCGAATACTACTACTACGGTTACTATCTTATCCTGCAGAAATGTATTTCTGAAAACTGTAAACGGTAATGGAGTAAGACTAAGACGCTTGAGTAGTAGACAATTCGTTATCTTTCCTGAGCGTAACTGAAAGAGTGTACTACACATATTTGACGTCATCTGCATCCGAGTTGTGCCTCTGTATGGAAAAGATTATACGATTTTAAAGTGTACAGTCGGGATAATTGATAAAATGTAAAGCTGTAAAAATTCACACAACCTTTGGATGAAGACTGTCAATCGATAGTTCCCTTGTTTTATTTCGTATCTCCTTAATCATATCACACTCATTTATGTCATTACTTTCCATTAATTGAACCATGAACAATGCTATTTCCTTGTGTGGTTTACTCATCATCATGTTTTCTATAAAAAAAAGTTGGAGAAATTAGAAGGTTGCATTGTCATATTATACTCCATTACAACGATTCAAATTGGTTTGACATGTCTATCATACCTTTGGCGTGGCTTGCTATACTTATTTCTCCTGCAGGAATGTTCACGAATATGTCATACAAGTCACTACGGTTTTCGATGCTGGCGTTTGGACATCCTACAATGTGAAACCTGCTACTCTGTATAAATCAGGTAATCATAGCTTTAACTCCAATAACTACGGTAAACATTATTGTGCATTTTCTGTCATGTATTTTCCAATCTTACAGTAAATTGGGCAAGTTCCTCATCGTTGTATTCTACCCAAGGGTAAACTGAATTCCACATACTTGCAGTATTTAGCCCAATCGCTGGCACACTGAGCACATACTGAAAGTGAATGTTACACAATTAGTCTCTGGAAGCAATAAAACTTATTTTAATAATTTTATACGCATATACGGAGAACTTACCTTGACTAAATCATCAATATCGTGATGATATATAATCATCCTCTGCTTTCGAAGTAACGCCGTTAATAGCACAATAGTTTCCAGTGTAAACTTAGAAATAATAGCTATAAATAAGCGAAAAATGCATCATAAGGAGCCATATAAACAATTGTATTTATGATAAAATGCAAAAATATACATATATGCAACATGCAATAACCACGAAAAAAATAGGTACGTGTGACATTCAACTTAAATTCACGAAACAATGCTACATGCACGTACTTATTGTCATTGTTACTACGAAATGTTTTTACCTACATTTGAGAAAAATAATCATACAAATTCTAAAACACAAATAATTGGCCTTCGTATAAATATTATATTGAGGCGAATTGTGTTGGTTTCATTTAGAAGCCGTAGTGATCCGTAGAAGTGAATTTTTTCATTATCAATGTTTGAGGCTCACACATTCAAATTCAAACTTTGAGCTATGTACTAGTTCTATTACCGGCGACCGGTACTATTGCAAGTTGCATTAAACGACTACATACTTAACATATTCAATATTCTGCAGAGAAATCTCGTACATGTGACATGGTAATAAACATAAGTCGAGAGCTAATTGAACTAACCCCTGATTTGGAAATCTGCAAAAGGAAGACATGTATCGTAATCTGAAGAGCAAAACAATTTTTTCTTTGGCAATTGGCAAGTGCCACTCACAATGAGCGACAGAAATTGTTGAAGTACAATTGTTGGATCGGCTAGTCTGTGGTAAGTATGGAAGAGAATTTCGGTGACCATTCTGTAGCGTTCCGGATTTAAGTCCTCCGTCTCAACTATAACCCCCACTTGTTCCAACTTAAAAAACAACATATTTTATTAGTACCAGTCACCAGTATTAATCCCGAGTATTATTGGAATATACCGCTCGGCGCAGGATGTTTCCCGTTTATACCTCTTAAATATAGTGAATAGTGACTCACCTTCTCCAACTTCGATTTACTGTCATATAAGGACAAGGATTTTGAGAGAAACGTGTAAAACCAGCCAGATCGAAATCTGAAGACATTGTGTGCCTCTTCAGACTTGACACATTTTTTCCTAATGACAAGAAACTTTCTCAGACATACAAGTTGTAGGTCACTATCACAGGCAGGATAACTCCAGCTCCACAATATCTTTCCCAATGGATCCACTTCTATAAAGTAGAAACACAAATACAGTCGAAGTAAGGCGGTTCTTTACCTCGATGTCACTTTCAACTTTGTAGAATCAACATTATTTTTACCTATCAGATGACAAGAGACTGGCTTTGCCGGAATCAGACATTCCACCAGACTATTCTCACCAACCGACTTGGCGTCTCCGTCCATTAATGCCACCATTAATTTGAATTATGTACTTTCCTGCTCATTTGGTACTTCCAAAAATTCTGTGACTGTACTGCTCGCAAAAAGCAGTCATCAATTAGTGTTACTAATTGAATAAAACCTAACTTCAATGAAAGCCTTCGTTCCCATAAAATATTGTTTGTTAACGTACATACGTTATCAGTTGTTAATGTTACCCCTTGCGCACTTTTTTTTATATATTTTTCTTGGGCCATATATTTTCTCTTCCTTTTTTAAATTCTGTCAAAAAAGTTGACACTTACTTCACAGCCTGCCTCAACAAACTTGCCGCCATCAACAAAAACAGAGCAACTACTGTGGTCGCAAGTCGCACTGTAGTTATTAGCATAGTATGTCATATGAGTTCTAGGGAGAAAATTGCCAGCCGACAATCCTGACTTTTATGAGCCGACAAGTCTTCTCTTGTACACCTCGGCCTTGGGTCATCGAACCGTCACCGTCGATACTATGTTTCCTAATTGCATGCAGTATATGGTATGAACGATATGATAAGTGAAGATTATTTATTTTTAAATGCAATTGTATACAAGTCTATATAAAATATGACGGTGTTGCCCCAGACCCGGATAGGCACAACAAGCCCATACACATAGCGAAGTGGAAATGCAACCTACCTACCATGAAAGACAAACGAATAACCGTTACAATTATGTTGGAGCTAACCCTGTCCCCAATACGTTACACCCAATAACATCAGTGTCGCTCGTTGGCCTTTGATTGGCTTTGTCAATTTATCCAAATGTATCCCGACCCCTACATTCATATGCAAACTGAAGATTCAACTCATTTCCATCTGAATACGTTTACCTGTCAATTGTTTTGGAATGGTCTCATTTCCCGGGTCAACTTACCAACTGATTGACAACCTACTTCGAGATCCATATTTCGCCAGGAATCAGCATAATTAATCAATCTCCTTCTCTTCTCATGCATACCACTTTTCCTTCGTGACTCTTGGCTAAAGATATCTCCAATCTCTACAGTCTACCAGCAGAGGAGCAGAGAATGTGTGCTGGCTGGTAATTGTAAAATACTATAATTCTACCAAGAATCAACCAAGAAGTCATGACTGTTAGTCATTTATGAACGGGCAGTGGTGCTGCAGTCTGCAGACTGTAGTGCCAGACTGACAGAAGGTGCAGTGGGAGTAGAAGATTGTAAAGCGCTCATTGGTGGAGTATTAAAAAAATATTTGAGCACCAAAATTCAACCATCCCGTGGCATTCCCTTCGTTCATGTTATAGTTATATACCACTCTACATACTACATAGTCATAATCATAAACCACATAGCGAAGTACTTCATTTGCGTAAGGAAAAGAATGCCTCAGCCTCACTGCCTGTCTTTCTGTTTGTGTCTACCTTTTCTGAACTGCTGCTGCATTGCTGTCTGTTTTACTCCCGTCGTACATAGAGTTGCAGTGGCTTTAGTACAACAGAGTGGAAAGTATTTTCACTTTGGTGGTGGTGGTGGTGGTGCACCGGCATATTTATTATACAACTTGTCATTTTAATATTAATCCCTGGAAATATAAGTGTGAAAGTGCAACTAATTTGAGAGGACAAGGGTGTGTGATTAAAATTCAAAATGTCTCGCTACTATCAGCGACCGGAAAATGCCCTTAAAAAGGCAACGGGTAAGTATTAGTATGGCATACCATACGGGTAGCAATTATAAGTTATTAATCGTTTGTGTCTTAAATAAATATATTGTAATAAAACATTTCGTTTTTATTTTGACAGAATTCATCGAGGTGGGAAAGCCATCAAGGGCTTTGGATACTTTGTACGATGTCATCAAGGGAAAGAAGCATAGGTCGTTCAGTGAGAAGGTAAGATATTTAAATTGTGATTGTGCTACTGTGAATAGTTTGAAGAAATGTATATACATTTATGCTCTCAATAGCGACACTTTAAATTTACAAATTATTATTATATTAATCTTGACACTAATTATGACATATGGAATCGCCCTTTGTAGGTCATTGAGCCGATTATGCTCAAGTACTTGGAGTTATGCGTGGAGTTGAAGAAACCGCATACTGCGAAGGAGGGTCTGTATCAGTACAGACTAATGTGCCAGTCTGTAAGTTACTACACAAATAAACCTTTTAATTTCAAATAATTATGAGCGTTTTAGTAATTATACTTTGGCACTGCAATTGTGTTACAGGTCAATGTAGGACTTTTGGAAAAGGTTATTCGAAGTTACATTCGGATGGCGGAGGATAAAACCGAAGCCGCCAAAGCTCTCATTGAAAAGAAGGCTGCTTCCACTGAACAATCCACTGAGCCTATTTCCATTGTCGAAGTTGATGATTTGGACAATTTATCTATGGCGGACATGACATTATTGAAGTAATTGTTTTAAACTAATGATACTAAAACACAGTAAACTCACGGTTCATTACGTTCATGGTTTCCGTTTCCTTGTTTTTGTAGTGTCATTACGGAGGAGCAGGCACAAGAAAGAAGTGGGCGTGCAGCTTTGATCCCGTGGGTCAAGTTCCTTTGGGAATCTTACACTCAATGTCTGGATTTATTGAGAAATAACCCTCGGTTGGAAAATTTGTATCATGACATTGCCCAAATGGTATTAACAGTTAATATTATTCCAACCGTAATAAGCATGCTCATATACCAATTTTCTGTTCTAATTGTTGTCTATATGAATGGGTTGTTTCAGGCGTTTAAGTTCTGCCTGGCGTATAGCAGAAAGACTGAATTCCGGAAATTATGTGAACGTCTTCGGAAGCACTTCGATGATATTATCAATCGCCAAGGCTCTCAAATAAATAGCATCGATTTTTCGTCTTATCTGCTGAGGAACTGCAAAAGTATGTTGGAGATATACCAACATTCCGTTACCCTATTTGATTTCAATAATATAAATTAATTTTCAAACATTTTACTTGCAGGAATGCATCCCAAGTCGTTTTGGCTACACTGGCTATCCCATTTCCTGTTCTCCACCCAGAGTTTGAACGGTTTGTGGAGACTGACAAAGGAATGCTTGAAAAATCCCAGAAGCTGGCAACTTTGCTCTTCCTGCCTCAGCCTCCAACTAGAATGTCTATGATTCGTGATATTAGTCGGCATGGTATTTTGGGCAACGCAATTAAACCACTGCAAGACATGCATGAAATTTTGGAATCTGAATTTTGTCCACTTAGCCTTTGCACTGAAGTAGATCAGTTATTAAAAACGGCATCATCAGGGGAGTTTCCAAGTGATTACATGGAACAGTACGTTGATCCTTTAAGGGAAGTAACTCTTGTGCGTCTCATTAAGCAAGTTTCACAGGTACGTATATTTTTTGTTTGTTGTAGTTAATGGGTAACAGCACTTTTACATTTATGTCTTTAACAATAGTTGTCTAATATATGTTTGTGATCTTCAGGTGTATCAAACTATCGATTACGACCATCTGTTGAACATGACCGTCTTCTCCAACCAGACCCAGCTGGAACAGATTTTAGTTGATGCTGTCAGATATAACGACATGCAAATCAGTGTAGACCATCGCTCTGGTTGCATTAAGTTTGGATCTTCGTTAGCTGAGGCTTCTCGGGAAGATCTTCCCGAAGGCCCACATTTGCAAATAATGCCTTCAGAGACCGTTCGCTTGCAGCTTGTGAATGTTATGAACTGTTTGCAAGAAACTGTTGACATGATCAGTCCAGTTCAAATAGCGGTAAGTAGATATTACCATTTGGTAACTTTGTCGTGTTCACTGAAGCAGTTATAACGAAATGTATATTCTAATTTTCCAGAGCGAAGAAGACATGATCAGAAATAAAATCATTAACCAACACAGGCAAACTGAGGTTCAGTATCATAGATCTTTGATGGACCGTCAAAAGATAATTAATGTTAGACGCGAAGAACTTGAACGAACAGCGATTGATCGTGACTATGAGGAGAAGCTCCGCGTTGAACAAATTGTTAAACAGCAAATGATGATTGAGGCAAAACGCTTGGAGAGTGAACGAGAAGAACGCGAGAGAAAGAAAGCGGAAGCGGAGCACAATGAACTGAAGGCTCGAAGAGTACAGGAAAGGATCAAACAGATTGGACAAACACCGATAGGCTTAAAAATTATTCAATCATTTGAGAAAATCCAAGGGGAAGAGACTTCAAAGTTAGATTTAGAAACGGTTCTTCAACGTCAACAAGAGGAACTTCAAAAGGAAGCAAAGGAACATCTCGCTAGAATGAAAGCTCAAGAAAAGAGACTAGATCACGTTGAGAGGGCAAAGAGAATCGAAGAAATAACGGTAATTGAGCAGGAAATGACGAAAAAGAAGGAACAGGAAAAAATTGAGTGGGAGCAGCATGAAGCAGAGAGAATTTCCCATTTAATTGAAGAGCGGAAAATTGCTGTCGCTAATAGAGACAGAATGATTCGTATGAGGGAGGACAAAGATAAATTTTTACAGAACCTTTTGGACTCTAGGCGGGATAAATTTTTGGAGAAACTGGATGAATTCGAAAAAGAATTCCAAAATGTTAAGTCTACTAGACTTGCTGAAAGAAAGGATCAAAGAAAACAAGAGCGTCGTCGAAAGTACGAGGAAGAAAAGGCTGCGGCTGAACGTGCACGACAGGAAGTTATTCGACGTGAGAAGGAAGAACAGGACAGAATCGAGCGTGAAAAGGTTGAGAAGGAATTAGAAGAAAGAAACCGTGCCACATTTGAAATTCAGATGGCCAGAATACGCGAGATTGAGGAGCGACAAGAAAAAGAGAGGGCAGAGCGCGTACGTACCGAAGCTACTGCTGCACCGGCCGCTGCAGCAACTGCGGATGTTTGGCGTCCGAAATCTATTACCGATAAAGCCTCAGGAGCTGGGCGTGGATCAGGGGCAACACCAGCAGCTGCAGCTGCAGGTGGAAATGCAAATTCTAGTGTTTGGGTATCCAAAGGAATTATGGAGAAGAAAGCTGCTGCAATGTCCGGTGACGGACCCGCTGATAATGTTCCTCCAAGAGAACGACCTGAACGCCAAGAAAGAGATCGTGAACGTGAACCTGAATTCGATCGAGCTCAAATGCGTGAGCGACCAAAGAACACTGATGAGCGTCCATTTGAACGCAAGATGGAACGCAGTGGAGAACCCGAACGCGATGGTGATCGTAAGAGAGGTGATTGGGGAAGAGGTGGAGATCGTGACAGAGGAGATCGCGGCGATAGAGATAGAGGCGATAGAGGAGACCGGGGATTCGAAAGAAGGAAAGAGGGAGAACGCGGAGGAGAAAGAGGTGGATTTGATCGTCCCCGTGGTGGACGTACTGGTGAACCAGTCAGGGTGCGCATAAATACGAAGACATTATAAATTGGCATCGATTTTATTACTCTTTGTGCTCATAATTTTTTTAAAATTAAATTTAGGCACCCGACGATGGTTCTTCCTGGAGAAGGGGAGGCGGTGGGGGCGGTGACAGTCAGTCTGATAGACCCCGTGACCGCGACGGCGAGCGTCCACGTGATCGTGATGGCGATCGACCTCCTCGTGATCGTGACGGCGATCGACCTCCTCGTGATCGTGATGGCGATCGACCTCCTCGTGATCGTGACGGCGATCGTCCTCGTGAACGTGATGGAGATCGTCCACGTGACCGCGGAGACAACAGGTATTGTAATATTTGTATGCACCATATACAAATTTATGTATTACGTATATTTATGTTCTCTCATCTTCATTCCACAGAGGTGGCAGCAGAGGCGGTCGAGATGGTCCTTCCTTCGGCGGAAGAGATCGACGACCGGAACGTGATCACCGTGGTGGTGGCGGCGGTGGTGACGAAGTAGGCGGAAACGATGATAATTGGCGTCGTCCAGGAAAGAAAGAAGATGGAGGAAGGCCGCGCCCAAAACAGTAACTGATTTGTAAATTAGCTTAGTAAAATTGTGCCCCAACGGACCTTTTAGAATGAATCTGGTGATTTTATGCTTGTTACGTATGTCTCGTGTAGTTTTCGTGTTCTTTATTAACTAATTATCATTGTCATTGTACACACATTTATAATATTAATGTAAAATTTAAGTAAGATTACAGGTATTATTGTTACTGATTGAAGTGAATGCTATTGTTTGTAAGTTGCACAACTCATTGAAATGAAACTGAGATGCCTTTTTATTCATAGAAAAATAAAAATACACAAAAAAAGGAAAATCGCTGCTTACTTTAATTTTTATTACACCAAGATAGTTCATTAATTCTCAGATAATATATAACTGGTAACACAAAACACTTCATACTAACTAGCATCATTCAGCTTGGAACGTAGGATTGACAGCTGCGTTAGGTATTCACTGATAAAGGATAAAACTATATCCATACACCGGTATACTTTTCTCCTTCATCAGTGAACGATTCTTATTTTATACGCATATGTGGTATTCATCTTTTGCATGAATCAAGGTTTACTTACAACTAATCTTATGCACTACTATCTTTCTCGTTTGAACGCAGGGGGTATGACAAACAAGGGATATCCAAGTTGGACGTTCAGACTTCTTCATTCTTCAGCTACCAGGTGTAAATTATTGGTTATTATAAAATACCAGGTATATATGATATTTTTTCGGAAAACAAGGTAGAAACATTGCGGACAACTATAAATTTTTAAAATTTTATATCCACATTGTAAGTACACACCAATTAGTATATTTACTTACTTTTGAATTATATAACTAGCATTTTCTTTTAAGAGGAGATGTGGTATCTAGTTAACATGCAAAATACTTTGTTTACTGTATCATCGTACAATTGCTTGTAAAGACATTAAGTATTTATCATAGATATTAGCAAACGGTATAGTTTATCGACTACTTTTTAACGGTACAAAATTGCAACAAAATAATGAAATCAATATATAGTGAATATTTTGGCTTATAAACATTTTTTCCGCAGAAAGGAATTTTAATAGTACTATTTTTTAACATATTTCCTTATGCAAATATTGCTATTAGCTTCATAAATAAATTATATTTCGCAAGTCTGGTTTGCATTGTAATACTAACACAAATTGAAAAAGAACGGTAACATTTCAAGTCTCATTGTACAAGTTACTATCATCACTATATTAACAGTTGGTTTTGCAACACAGAGTTTTATACGTGCTAAATATTTGATTATATTTATATTGATGAATACATAACCTATTACCACGATAGCAACATAGGAATGTAAACGAAAAAAAACTTTACCATGGTTTCCAGAGACAACGATTATCATTATTTTGTAATATTAAAGATTAATTAGGTATGTACCTATTGTTAGTAACAGAACAGTGAATGCTCGTAAATTACTTTGACAACCTGTTGCATTCATAGTTTTATATACTTTCTTACAATGGTAATAGTAATATGTAACAACATTATGATAACAAATCATACAAGTAAAGCTATAATGGATTTTACTTTTGGTATGAGTATAACATATATAGTACCCATAGAGATGAGAGGTTGCCTTGGCCTTGGCTTGCCTCGACTATGACTAGTAGAAGTTGTTTATATCATTCGCAGCGTTCTTTAGACAGCAACTGACGTTGCGCTTCTAATAGGACTCTCATAACCTGATGATGAAACTACACTGGGTTTGATTTTGGAACAGTCTTGTTCACATGGTTTCGGGTCGTTGATATACGTGTGCTTGGTGCAAGAGTGTGATTCCGAATTTCGTTTGCTCAGAAATTCATCATCTGTCGAGATCTCATAATCAATCAGTCGTAAGTTTTCCATGGACAACTTGCGTCGGCCAAGGGGTCTAACTTCTAGAGATAAAATACAAAGAAAGACTGATTACATGTTTTTTCAAGAAAAATGAGGCTTTTCAAGCTTTATGTAGTTCTGAAGGTTACTGTATGATTATGATATATGAAGTTTCGTCTTTTAAGTACCAGTAATTGGAGAGACGTTAGTAGGGCTGAGATTCACTATTTCCGATTCTGTTCGTTCTGTTTGAGAAAAATAATCGTAACCTGGATTTGAGACAGAGGGAACGTCCAACTTCAAGTACTCGATTCCATCCTCAAGCATTTTCGACAATTCTAGGACTATCTGATGGAATGTAGGTCTGTTTGATGGTTGGTATGCCCAGCATCTCCGCATTAAAGAGTAGCTATACAACACAGAATGTATTCATGAATTCCTAATTTTGTTACTATTGTTCTCAAAAACAGTGGAAATCCATTAAAAATGAGCAATCTTTTATCACGAACCGACATGCCTGACAAACATGACTTGAAATTTGTATTTTGTTAAGTGAAATGTAATTGTAAAAAACGTACAGCTCGTTCGAACAGTTGTGCGGTTGGGGCATTCTGTATCCTGCATTCAGTAGTGAGTAGAGTTGTTCCGTTTGTATTCCTGGATATGGAGACGCTCCCAACGTTGTCAGTTCCCAAATCAGTATTCCAAAAGCCCATACGTCGGACTTGGTCGTATACAGTTCATCTGCTAAGCATTCTGGAGCTAACCATTTCACTGGAACTACAACATTTCAAACAAGTAATGTAGAACAAATGTTGACAAGAAATGTAACTTTCACTGACTTGTATAAACTGTAAACCTAAGTGTGATGGAGTGGGTGCATATGTAGTATGTACGTTTTAGACAAGCACAAAAGCAGTATTTGTATATGCAAGTAGGCATAGTTTATAATATGAAGATTGACAGGAAGAAATAACTTTTTAAATCAAGTTTGGCTTTGATTTACCTCGATCCTTGCTTTTCTTCTGGTACGCATCGTCTACATAAATATCGCGTGTCAAACCAAAGTCGGAAATTTTGCAAACTTTTAACTTTGTCAGAAGTATGTTTCGTGCTGCTAAATCCCTGTGAACCATCTGGAAAAGGGAAAACAATTAATTTCACAATTACTAACCCAGCAACGTGGACAAAAGTAACTTTTTAATAATTGCATTCGAAAATGTTTTTCAACAATGTTTCCTTTTTTGTCACTTCTCTACATAGAAAATCTGAAGTCGCCCCATGCATTCTGTGTATGCACGGCAGCAGCATGGATATTTGCAGCCAAGTAAACATTGGACTTTTTGTCACTGCTTGTGTAAAAAGCACAAGCCTGGCAACAAACAATATACTACACATACATTATGATGGAGACTATCAGTCAATACCTTCATGTCGCTCAAATAAGCCATTCCCTTTGCGATCTGCCAGGAAAATCCAAGTACCTCCCGAGGTGTTACAATGTAATCCAAATCCAAAGGATCTGAGTTTGGTGAAGTAGACAAGTCTCCGTGGTCCCAGTGGAGAGCACTATGGCTCCCATTTATTTTTTCCACACGACGACATTTTCTGAGGAAGCTCCTATGAGTGAAAATATATCACTGTATATATAT
>JAHZNE010007866.1:0-12490 GCA_027744055.1 Callyntrura sp. NNG-2020 | reverse complement strand
TTCCACACTTGAATTTCCAAATTGGGATACTTCGAAAAATCATCATCATCATCACCCGTTGCGTCGTTTTGATTCCCGTCCTAACAGAGTGTGTACTGGCAATCAGAAAATGAAAAATTTCGAAGGGTACTGGTTACGTTTACAGCCAGCTCATGACCTTGCATCTATTAAACAATGCTCTCCGTATTTGCATTGTACGGATGCAAAATGTCGTTGAACAATGTAGTCTGCTCAGTTATTTAGTGTCATTTATTTTCCACGGTATCCCAGGTCTTTTTAAACAGGATGACTGGTCGTATAATACAGCAAACGTGAACTGTATCATGAGCATGACTGTTATTGTTCAACCCTGGCGTGACAACCCTCATTGTCAAGCAAGGTCAAACTTCTGCAACAATAGTAAACGCGGGAAACATATCTGGAATAGCTAGGTTGCAAGTAGAGTCGCTGGCGTTTTAGCTCGTTTCATTTAAATGTTCATTTTCATTTGTAATATATTTTTATGACTATTGCCAACTCATGAATAATACACATTAACGTAAGTTCCAGTGCATTTAAAGATGCATCATGTGAGAACACGATGCATTTTTACGATACATTTCTTTCCGCTGTTATATGATACTAGCACACGCATGAGATGTAACGTTAGATGTTAGTTGTCAAAGTCGCTAAAGATGCTACTACTCTTCTTGGTGAATCATGCTGTGACTTTTTGACTTACAAAATCCACGTTCTCACTTGTTAATGTAGCCCCCGTTTCTTGTTTCGTTTGTACATTAACTCTCGTTTCGAAATACAATTTCAATATGAAAAGGAAGGACACTTTATACTTCAACAGAAATTCAGATTAGAAAATCTCTTTTGTCTAGAACTTTGTTCTAAATTAGATTATTACTCATTGTAAGATAACGATGACAATAAATCAGAGCTTATAGCGTTAATATTTCGTTTAATCCGAACAAGCAAATGAAAAGGCTATCCACGAGATAAGTTTTCATTAAGAAATTAACCGTTCTTACACAAGCAGAAATATTATGCTGACTAGTATTTAATGCCTATGAATATATTAATTCATTATAAAAAAAATGAGGTTATTTACAGTTTATCATGTCGCGTTTAAAAAAACAAAGGTGAAATAAAGGACAAAGAAGCATAACAGAAAGAAAGAAATGCCATGTTTATTAATAGCGAGCGTTAGAAACCGAGTATTTAGTGGCAATTATGCATTTATGGAGACGGCGTGTCTGCTCGCCCCAAATAAGTAAAGCTTGCATGCTCCACTTGGTCGTACCCAGGAATGTTAATAAATTTGCACATTTTGGTGCAATGTAGGTTTGAGAAGCGTGTGACTTGTCCAAAGATGTCGTGAAGATAGTAAAAGTATTTTGGCGCTAGTCAATATACCACAATAGTGCTCTAGCTTTCTCGTAATGTTAGCATTCTGTACAAAAAACGTATTTCTTTTTTTCGACGACAAATATTTGTGTGAAAATTAATTTTCTATTCATCTGAATGTTGTTGGTGTTCTTCCTATACACAGTAATGTTTCTGAGAAAGGTTTAAATTATGCAAGAGCACATAGCACTCGTGAGAGTTCTGCTGCAATATCACTTGATATTTCTTCACCTTTTGTTTGTCCTTCGACTTCGACGCACAACAGCTATAACCCATGTCACTTTTGACTTTGTCTGCTGAAAATTTGAAAGTACTTCGTAGAAATTTCAACTTTTTCTTCTCGTGTCTAGTGCTTTAGGTTGTTACAGTTATTTGCTTTTCTTTAATGTACATGTATAGTGCATATTATGCAGAGACATACATGGAATGGAAATTCTTCTTTAACTTGGTAGCGGTGCTACCGCCCTGCGATGGTGGATGACGACATGAAAGCTAAAGTTTCTGCATAGTCGAAAGGGATTGGTAGATTTAAAAAAATGTGTTTAATATCGAAGTAGTTGTAGTGGCTTGTCACGAATGCCGATGTTGAATTTAAATTTTTGTAAATATGGACAATTCGGAGTTACATGGGGGTTGTAAGAATTTCCACGTATGTAGATTTTCTATTATAGATATAGACAAAAACATTTTAATTTGATACAAGTACCTACTTTCCCAGTGAGCTAAATCATTTCGAAATTAAACACTATTCATTTAAGCATATGTATGTTCATATTGTTTATCTGTCCTGAAAGCTCAACAAGTTCTGGCTAAAATTGCATGGATATGAGAATTCCAATTATGTCGATAGCTGGAAGAAGGGAATTTTATGAATTTATAAAATATGAAGGGTTTTTCATTTCTAACATTACATTAAATTATTTTCCGTAAACAATTGGAAAAAATGACAACGTACTTACTGCATATTGTTGAAAATATGTAAGAAACTATTTTTTGACGATGTTTGACAACGCGTCAAATATGTTATGAGAATTGGAAAAGGTTATGAAAATTGCTTCTTCAACTTTTTATGAATTAAAAAAAATTTAATTTTACCTTCAATTTTTGTTGAACTTTCAGAATAGGTAAGCAATATGTTTATATTAACATATACAATAATAGTAATTCTTTTTCCTTTCATACCTTGTGCATGAATAAAGAAATGTATGTCTCGCGAGACAACTGCTACTGGGGAAAATGATATTCAAAATGCTGCGGTGAAATCAAGTGTGGGAGCTATCCGGTGTGAGAGCATTATAGCCTCTGGCGCAATTGAGATCAGGAGGAAGCTACCTTAAACCAGAGGAATGCAGCTGAACTGGACAGAAACAATATAGATCGTCATCTCCATTTTTTACTTTTAGTAAACTAGATTTTGCATGTGTTCTCAGCATGACTTCGCTTCCCAATTTAGACCGGGAATATATTCAATGGTGAATTCACTGGTCTCAATAATTCAATTAGGTAGCAGAATCACTATCTGAACTCATTAATGCCATTCAAAAATATTTCGTTTGAACTCGCAAATACCTCCTGGGCATTCCTTGTGTGTCACTGTTAAACAAGCTGTTTCTGTCAACAATAATGGTACCACGTCCTACAAAACTGAGAGCTGGACACAAACATTTTAACTAATTACTAATTGAGTATCTCCTTTTATGGTCTTCATCAATGTATGTGTTCACAAAACTGTTGCATAGAAAGTGTTCTATGCCTCTGTCTATTTGTCTATCTCTCTATCACTATGTTTCAATGTCCTTGAAAATGCTAGAGGTGAAAGTGAATACCAGAAATCAGATGAAGGCTCATGAGCAATTATGAGGTTAATTTTTGCTACAGAGCCAGCAAAGCTTAATGAAACTATCAATTATAAAATCGAAGGAAACAAAAATATTATCACTCATAACCGTCGTGAAAATACGCCAACATACTTAGGAAAGAAGACTCCTAAGAAGTGGAAGACTTAAGAAGACTTAAGCAACCGAATTCCTTCAAAAATATGACCAATATAATAATATATGACGATCAACTCCACTTTTAACGTTAAAGTATAAAAGATGATGGTTGTATGCTACGTACAGAGAAAGTGCAAGTGCGCGGGAAAATAAATGTCAGCATTAAATGTTTTCAGTCGGTATCCCAAAGTCTATCAAAGAAGCAGTTGATCGCAGTGGAGTTATCGACAAAATGAGAATACTGTTGTCGTGTACACATGCTACGCTCTATACGGTTGGTGGGGAAGGAAACGTGCTGTGCGTTATAGTTTTGTCGTATGATTCATGATTGTACATTGTACATTTTTTGTTTAATACAGCATCCCAAACCTCAACGCAAGCTGTTATCAGTATCATGAGTTGAAAGTAGTAGAAAGGTGAAGGTTCAATCCTATTCTTTAAAGTGTCACCAGCCACCCCTTTTTGGGCTATTTTTTCCTTTTGCAGCGCGTGTATAATACATTATCCTTATCCTAAAGTATATTTACATAGCGCGAGGTGAGAAACCGACAATTATTTATTTACAATATGTTCTCACGTAATAGAAAAGTTTGATGAATGAACATAAAAAGAAACAAAAAATAAAAGCCCAGCACGAAGCGCAGCATTGTAGTTTGTGAGGATTGTTTGGTGATGAAAGTAAAATCAGGAATGTGTTCTCCCGCATAAACCCTTTTCCCTTTCATTGTGTCGTGCGCTACATATTTACATTGTTTACTGAACATGAACTTTTCCCTAGATTTCGGCTGCGGCCGTCTAAGGGTATGTGGTAAAAATGACGATGATGCTTATTTCGAACCTTATCTACTATTTTTTAAGACTACGGAGAGAGTATCCCTGTTTCGGTTTTATGAACATAGCAAACGTTTCCAACACTTCAGCACTTTTCCTCTTTAAACTAACCAGTACATGGTATTTTTAAACGCATGCTATATGACGCTAGTGCTTAATTACTGTATGCTGTCAGCAGGGCCGGAACAGAAAAACTTTCTCCGTTTTTATAATTGATAGGTATTTATGTCAAACTAATCGTACGTGTTTAAAGTGGGGCGTATTGTGCAACGTAAAGGATGAAGATGCAGATAATCTTTACATGATAAAGGGAATAAGGGACTGTAAGACTAATTGCCACCTCTTTCATTTAAAGATTGGCTTCTTGCACAGCTCCATATGTACATGCCATGCAAGAACAAGTTGAGAATGAGGCAAGCCCAAAGCCCAACAGCATTTGTACCGCTCCGCGGTATTATCATATCAGCGGAATCAGCAACGTATGATAATTTATCGTTTTGCGCAAAGAGGCTACCACACCTCCTAGATGAGAACTGTTGAGTTGTGGGGGAAAGTTTTCATGCCATTCATTAGACTGTCCGGAGTGTTGGCTTCAGCATGAGCATCAATTCCGGAAGTAGATGATTCCCCTTCAGAAGGATGAGATGTAGTGCCTGCGTCAACTGGTGCCGATTGAGTGCTGTCATTGGATTCATTAACGGAGTCAGGTTCAATAGTGATAACAGTCGTGTTTCCATCATTTCTTGTCAAGTCCTCTTTCTCCGAAGCATCATTATTCCTGGGAGTTTCTGGAGGCGAGTTGCCCCCTCCGTTTCCATCAGCATTGTTATTCTTTTTGTTCTGGTTCATGTTGTTGTTGATGATGTTCTCGTTATTGTTATCGATGGTCAAGGTGCTGCAAGCTGGTCCTCCAGATGGTGTTGTTGAGGAAAAGGATGGTGATGGGTAATGAACAATAACTTCATCCATCTCAATGCCCGTACTGTAAGATGCTGTTGCCCGGTTCAAATCTATGGAAACGTGTCCTGGTGCTGCCGGTGTTGATTCTTCAATGGTTTCCAACACTTGGACGACTGTTGTGTTCACCGCTTTATTGTTCAAGTGGGCCGAGTTGTTGCCGGCCGCTGCAGCGGCATTGGACGTTGTCGGTAAAAGAGTCTCCTGAACAGTCTCTGCGCCGTTACAATTTGTCCTTTGGGATCCCACAAATCGTCTAGATCGGGTTGAGGTTCCTTCAGTAGGGACCTTGAAGCATGGCAAAACTTGTTTAAATTCCTTTCGAAAGTTCTCATTCATCCAGGCTGAAAAAAATGCAATGATAAAACATGGAATGTAAAATCTATAAAGGACAGAAACAGTGCGGCATACATTACTGACAAAAAGAGAGTAACTCCTATTATTGTACGTATCGTACACTATATACCGATAACGGTGTAAAGTATAAAACGAACTGGAGAAAAGAAAGTCGCACGAGGGAGTTTAGAATGCTAAAAAATCCGAGCATTACTTTTCCATGAGCGAAGCTGAAATTCTCTGCTTCTTCTCTCTTCATTGGGCACATTTTTAGTAGCGTCGCGACTTTTCACGTTATGGTCACAATCATGATGACAATGGCGATAAAACTTTATGAGCTACTTTTTGTTATAGTTCACGCCTTTTACGAGAAATTTAAAAAAATGTACAAAGTAGGAGAAAAGTTGAACATTAGCATTAAACTATACAGTTTCGGCTTTTCATTCTCACTTGTGTTCTTTCTCGAACATACTATTTTTGTTGTCACAGTTTCATTTCGTTATTTATTTATTTCCACGGCAAATGGCCGCTTGACTTGAAATGATTCCATTTCGTTATGCAATCTTGTTGCACTAAAAGTGTAAAGTGAAAGTTCAAGCAGCCGCAAAACGCAAACGGGATAGGTATAGTAGTAGTACGTGGGCACAGATAAAAGTGACAGTTAATGCATTAAAGTGTGGGGAACAACATGTAGATATTAAATCAATGACATCATCAAGACGTGCAAAAATGAAGGAGATGCTATAACTGAAATGGGTCTAGTATGGATATTCGAAACAAAATATCCTAAAAATTTAAACTAAATTCACACGATCTGGAAAATTTATACTTTAAATCTTATTAGACAGCATGCATTAATGAAATAATACGACTTATCTCACATGTACTCGCTGATCCTTGTATTGCCAAAATTTTTGCCATCAGTTCATCCGCACCTAGTAGGTGCTTACAGTAATAAGTATCAAAAATCGATTGTGTCTGTTAAGTATACCTATTTCTATCTTCTCTTGTCGCTACAAATTAGCTAACTCGCTCGTCTGCGGTTTAGATGAATTCTCGTTGATATTAATTTGTAGTGTAGGGAATTAAGTTAATTCGCGCTTAGCTTTAGGTTATCCGTATTTTTTGTTATATGAAGTATTATTTAGTTAATGCATCTTTCGATTATCCTTACGTGACCCATTCAGCTGCAATTTTTTTCGCATTATCTGTATAGCATGAACGTAAACTTGGGTGTTTTTCATATACAAACAATCCCACTCTTCAGTAACATTTTCACTGCACTGGGACATTGTTTTTCTTATATACAAAATGATAAATGAAGGGTATCTTACCAAGTCCGTATATCCCATAGAAAATTGCTTGCACCGCAGGATGGAAAATTATGTCGTCCGCCTGAGTGTAGTTGCCATAGTGGTCGTGAGGGGGAAAAGTGTGGTTGTCGCGATCCATCATGTCTGTGATCAGCTCCGTTGTTGAGCCGGAAGAAAATAAGGAGTAATCCATCGTTGGACCAGATGGTGATAAAAAATCCATTTTCCACTATATATTTACTCAAAAACTTTCAGCTTTCCTTCCTCTCTGATTTGATAACCTGTTCAAAATAAAAAAGGGTAAAAACATTGCCATCATTAGTCATCTCATCGTCAACTCGCTCAGTCATGAAAAGGGAAAACAAGTTTACGCTATTACGCAGTTCTACTTAGTTAGTAAGTAAACACGTCATATCAGGAGAAACTCAAAACAGGGAAGAGGCAACCAATTTTGCAACAAGCAAGTGATATCAAGCATTACTTGTCTTCATTCATCCTTCATTATTACTATTATTGTTATGACTATTTCTTTGTAATGTTCGCAACGCACATTCGCCGAGGCACTAAATCTTTGAATGTCCAATAGTCCCATCTTTGCTTCCATTATTTGCTTTGTCACTATTTTTACTTATTTATTTGATCTCCAGTACCATGGGCTTCCCCTCGACATGTTGATTTGATCATTATGTTCGAAATCATGCGTAGGTTGTTGGAATGCCCTTGGACATTTTTGCTTAGAATGATACGATTTTAACAAAAGAGATATAAAATTTAAGAATCCGAAAATATGGTTAGCAAAAAAGGAGCAATACATGTATATATTTTTCGTCGGTAGTCGGTATTGTTTGCTTTCAGAGTGAAAGCAAAATGGCAGAGAGTGGACATGTTTGGTGGCCATGTTGTGTTGTCATGCATGAAAACAAAAGAGAAGTGGCAACAATTCAATCCACACATGTCCTTGTTACTTTCCATTTATTTCCCGAGCTTCAGATTTTGAGAGAGAAAAAAAATTAGTGACCTATCCTGTCGCTATTGTCCTCTACTCACGAAATAGAAAATAAAACATGATCATTGTTTTCTTTTCCAGGGAACATTTTTACTTCGTTCGCCAAGAAATCTACGTTTTACTTCTGACATGATATCTATTTGACTGGAAGGGAGAAACATTCTTTGAATGAACGATCAACTGATGGGAAAATTACTAAAATTAGGGACTGCACACATTTTCAATTTTCCCTACACATTTGCCAATCCACGGAAATATCTACACTGCCTATTAGCTCGGCGGACCATAAACCACTAATACCGCTGATGTGGTGAAAAGCAAATGCCTGGGAAGAAAACTTAAAGCAGCAGGGCAAAAATTGTTTGTAATCCCATCACAACTAGAGCCATCATTTCCTTTGACCATGAAATATTCTGGAATCCCTTGTATTTTATGCTGTTGCTTCCTTTAATCTACTTTCCTGTTACGACTGCCATCACCGATATTTTGGCACCACTGGTGACTCACCGGAGAGGAAATATATATCGAGATGGCATTTTCCATGCAATCTCACATTACCCCATGAGCATTTTTTACCGTTCATTTTTTCTTCGGCATACACTACACTCCTACTCACTGTCTGGCTGCAGGCACCACTGCAGAATCGATTGCCTGAAAGTTTTTGTGACAGCAAGTCATTGATAGAAACGACATCATCATTTACGGGAAAACAGTTTTATTAACCGTATTTCCTCTTCGAGGACAAAATGACGATGACATAAATTATCACGATAGGATCGCCGCTGGTGAGTGTTTTTGAGTACTTGGGGAGAACTCAGAGAAGTTAGCATTACAGTGATTGCACATTGGTCACTGTTAATTCATGGAGTAGTTAATGCAGTCAGGAGTACAGAATTACCCCACACATCTCCAGCTGGGCTCGAACTGGATTTGACAAATCCAGTGAACTGTGGTTAGTATTACGGTCCTTTCAAAAAACGTGGTGCTGTTGTATGATACAACATACTTTGCCAATAAATAACAACTCAAAGCAGTCGAAGGATCAAAATTTACTGAATTTCCGGTTTGCAAACCGTGAGCGTAATACGAACTATAAAAGTGCAACTCCACATTATTTTTCATTTGTTACTACGACAAAAATAGGCTAAATTGAGAAATTCCAAAAAATCTAACACTCCTTCATGTGGCGCACTCATTCTTAAAATATTTCTGCCACTAGAACCCACATATTTTTTATCTTTCTTTCTGTGGAAACACATCATCTTTCTTAAATGATTAAAACCTACTGGATAAAAAAGTTTCAAAAATTCAATCCATCCGAATCCGTATTAACGTAGTTATCGAACCGGGAGCCGTTAGAAATACACTCTTTCGTTGACATTACGACTGAATAAGCATTCATTATGCTTCGAGACGTTTTTACATTTATACATTGCTACATATCCTGTGGGAATTAAATTCATCATCCCTTTCTTCCTGAAAGTTTTTCTTAGATGCCTGCGTTGTACGGATATTGCAGATAAATAAATGGTATATATATTGGTTTTGTTTTAGAAAGTAAGAATTGCACAGAAAAAATCTTTTGTTTCTACGTTGTTGTAATTTTCAGTATAAGAAATCGCACATATGAACAATTGTGAAGAAGGAGTAAGTAGTAATATCAAATCTTTTATTTTATTTTACTCCAGGTAAAATTTCAAGAGAGAATACAGTGATACCTTAGGGTGGTTGACAAGAGCCAGCTCATTTTGCACTTATCACCTGCGTTGACAGCACAGGGGAATTACGGGTGTGCAGGTAGGAATGGGGGAAACCGAGATGGGTACTCTTTCACAAGGAAAGGAAGATTGGATGGTGAGTTTGAAATTTTTATGGAGAAGGTACACATAAATAAAACATTTTTACTTTCAACGTGAATACCCTCCTTCGCCTTGTTTTCTCCTACTTTTCGTGGCTTTATGGCAAGCTAAAAAATCGAGTATACTGTGTACTTCATGACTCTATAAACCTTGACTTGATTTATTTAAAGAATCTGGAAAACAGGTGAACAGACTACTCGTAAATATCTTCTAAATAGATATCGTGTGCTTTCGGACAGGGAAAGTTGTCTACAAAACTAACAAGACGTAATAAATCGGCTCGGTCAATGATTAAATTACAAGCATGGTCATCGTGGTTGCCATCTTATTTCGGGGGGGGGGGTGCGTAGTGGTTGGTGGAATAGCCAATTGTACCTTTTAAAACGTGTGGGATTTTTAAATCGCTCAAAGCGATGGAACCTCTTAAATGCTCTTGCTCAAAACTTTTTTGTGGGTAATTCGAAAATTAGATATTAAGATGTCAAAATTTTAAGTGATAAAAATGGTGGCGTCATAATTATGCGTTGTTTTGGGGTTTTGCATCACACCAAAACAATAGCCTAAACTAGACCATGTGTATCTTTGTAAGCAAGGCTGAGTCAGTGCATAGATTAATAAAATCACGGAAAAACAAAGGTTAAAGTAATATTATGTTTTGTGAAGTAAGCATTAGAGGTGGGGGGTTGGTTGTATAAAAAGTTGCCACCACGTACGTGTGTTCCTAAGTAAAAAAGCATCACGTTGATTACTGCAGTCTAAGTGGTTTTTCACTGATCAAAATAAGTACCTAGGTTTTTCCTTGAGTTGCAAAAATGACTCTTGCTTTTTCTATTTTTCAATGAAACCCCACACATTCGTGTTGGAAGGGTTTCATCTTCAACTACAACTTCAACGTTCACTTCCTATTTTATTTTCCAACTTCTAACGAAATCATTAGCTAAAAAGCTCACTGATCGATATTTACCCAATATATTTTCAATGGCGGCAGGAAGAGGAAATAATTTATAGGAGTTTTTCACATTTTCCGATATTACTGCACTGATTCATTGTTTGCTGCTGCAGTGCATCATACTACGTTACCTCCATGAGGTCTGCAATGTGTATATTTAATAGTCGTTTGCTCCAGATGGGCAAAATTTATTCTACTAGGTATTATGACCTGTCCATTGAAGCTGATTTGGTGTCAAGGGCAAACATGTATCCAAAATTTGGAACCCTAGCATAAATGTTTAAAAATGGGAGCGCGTGCGCCTGAATTTTACTAGCTTCCTTTGTCACAGGAACTAACAAGGAAATTATTCTCGTGAAATTTGTTACAAGGTCGGGATTATTTCTGATAAACACATCCCTACCTACTCAGCAACGTGTGTCATACATGTATGCCTATTCTAAAAGAATTGAAAACCGAAAATGAAAATCGACTCACCTAAACCGGAAATAACGAGAGATGGAAAAAGTAACGCATGGACTACAGTTCAATTTGCACCTTCTTCGCTTCTTAAAGATGAATAATAGTAATAATAATAATATAACTAGAAAGAGTCCGTAGTAACTACGTGCTTACAAAAACATCCTAAGATAATCTGAGTTAAAAAATACAGTACTGCGATGAAAACATTAACTATTTGGAAATGAAACTGAAATGCTTAAAAGTATATTTTTACGATTTGCATTACATTTCTTCTTTAATAGATATATACACAGCATAATTCAAATCCCCGAAAAATATTAATACATTGTACTCATTTTCCATAAGGTTTACTTACAGAAGAAAGAGCTTAATTTAAAAAAGTTCCACAAAAACGAGTAGTTGATATTGGTACAGTAGAGAGAAGAGAGAGAGAGAGCCATGGCAAGCGCTGCGCTGTGAAGACATGATTAGGGTCTTGAATACACTTTTTTAAGACCTGAGATATAATAATCGTGGAGTCGTGTTTTAGTTTGTGCACAATAGCGTATTATGCTGGTATACTTTTACAGCTCTTATTGTTAGAAAATATTATAATACGAACAGTTCTACCACCACCGCCATTCCGTCTTTAAATCACTTGCATTGTTGCTTTCCTTGTGTCGTTCTCTTCCCTTTCAAACTTTTCAACCACATATAATAAGCAACGCAACTGTTGACTGTGTACAAAATTGCTAACTCAGCGGAAAGAAACGACCTATCTAATGATAGTCCCAGTCCACCGTCCACCCGACTAGAAACCTAAAGCAGGAAAGAGGAAGCGTAACGCAGTGTGTATTGTACGCTGCGAGACCTTAAAAGCGTATAGTAGTTGAATGTTATTATTTTCCAAGTATTTTCTTCCATCATTCTTTTTTGTCCGTAAAAACAATCCTAATGAAGTTGAGTCAACATTGTTTTATTTTTTAGGAAAAGTGAAAACGTACTGTGTACATGCGTGGGTCGGGTCGTATTTTTTCATGTGAATTTAGCTGATGTGATGAATTTACAGAGTTGAACGCATTGACCGTGTACCTACGCTAATACAACAGGAGATACGTCGTCGACATTGTCGGTTGATGACATTTTAGTACAGGGAAGTCAGAAACTAAAAAGGGCCATATCGCAATATTTTTTACTCGTTAAATCAAATTACTTAGTAGCGACGGTACAATAAATATTTTGGAAATCTAAAAGTTATCTTTAAAAAAAGGCCACAATATTATGTTATCATTAGGGCGTCGAAATGTAGGTTGTAACCTTTTTTGTACGTTCATGCTACGGAGTTCATGTTTATTGTGTGGATGTTTCATGATGTTTTAAGCATTATGGAAGCGACCTATTTTTTTTTA
>JAHZNE010007865.1:0-41379 GCA_027744055.1 Callyntrura sp. NNG-2020 | reverse complement strand
TATGTACAGCGGTCTTTTTTTATTAGGAAAACTTTTCTTGTGGCCATAACTAAACGTTATCAGATTAAATTATGTGCTTTCCGTAGGTTCTCACAAAGGTGGATTACACCGTTTTATTTTCATTTAGTATATTACCTGAGTATAGTATAGTACCTGCGACAAAATGAGATTTGAAGATAAAATTTTTGTATTGCTCTTATTTTGCTTTTTTGTTGCACTATAACTATAACACACCTGCTTATAAACATTGTTTCCGCAATCCATACGAGTGCCAGACAATCAGGTTTTGTCAGATATTCCACGTTTACCAAAATTACATAAGTATCATCAACTGACTGTGCTGTGGTGCGTTGGCGTGTTTTTCCTGACAATCGGCGTTTTATGAAAATGTAATTTCTATACTGTCACGTTTGGGACATTGCTATCATTCTATTACAGGGAAAAACAAAGTTTGTTTTCTGTTTACTGGTTGTCTTCTTGTATTTTGCCAATAAAATCAGTCCTGTTTCTGCAATGTCGTTGCCATTTGCTTCCACAAACTTTTCGACTATCACATAACTATATCATATCCGATGAAGCACACAAAGCATCTAAAATTCGGATGGAAATGGCACCTCCGCGATATTCACGTCGGCTTGTATTCCTGTACTCACGCATATTTTTCCAGTCGACTTGCCGAATCTAGTTCTATGTATTTGTGGAAGAGAAGGAAAACTAACTACGACAACGGCAACAACAACGGTTCGACAACAATTCCAATTTCGTCCTTTAAACAACCAAAAAAGGCCTAGCTGCATTCCGTTTATGCTAAGTTACGAATTTGTTTTCTGTTATTCTCAGTAGCAGTCATAAAATGGGTACCGTAACTGTAGTAGAACTGTAAAGGATTCTCTCTTCTTTTCGGGTGCACACGCACGCCAACGTAAAACGTAACAACGAGTGATAGCATGTTTGTTGTTATCTTCTTGAAATGGTGACTCCATCCAATATTATATCTCTACATCCGTTCAACCAACTACGACGTATGGGGAGTCCAGTCAGTCCAGTTTAAGTTGGGCACACTCAGCCAGACAAGATCCATTCTAGCAGTCAATTCATTTTATGTCCTAAACTTTCTCCTTTTCAGATCCTCTTTGGTCGTTACTATACTATTACGGTTGCAACTGCTTTCTATCACCGCAACCAACAACTATATATGCCTGTTCAGACAAACATACCTAAATATTTTGTGGAAGAGTGTACGCTTGAAAATGGTTGGGCCCTGTGTGCAGATAGACAACTCAAATAAATATAAGTTCCGTTCTTAACTTCCAGTTCCAGACATGTAACAACACGACCGCATTGAACTCCGTTTCTCGTCGACCGTTCAGAGAAGGGGAAGCACGACGAAATGCTTTTACTTTAAGTTTACTGTTCTACTAACCAGACCATTTCACTCACTTGATTCAAAAAGAGTTTTTCCCCTAATAGTACTGGTGTGTAGCAATGAACGACACACTTTTAGTTCAACAGAGTAAGTGAGAGTAGAGAGAAATAGTTAAGCCGTTTATTTACTGATGGCTAGCCTGCTTTACAATGCAAGAATAAATGTCTCTCTGATGTGATGTGTGTGTATTTTATATTTTATATTTCCTATGTTTTCAACTTTGTAGACTGGCCCACGACTTTTTAACGAGAAAATGTTATCGTAAAGCGAAAATGTGCATACCCAATAAAACATTATAAGATTGGCGCAATGATTACCACCATCACTTTTCCCCTTACCGTAAAAACTAAAAACTTCCTCGTCCATCTCATATTTATTAAGTTTTAGGTTGATAATTCTACACTGCAGCTACAACTTTATAGCTAAAGGTACAACTTTATGGTAGCATCTATAGCTCATGATTCATGATCGCAAAAATTCTAAGTGTACACACAGTGTGGATACTAATTCATTCTTAAAGTATAAAATGTTTAAAATAAATAAATTCTTCGTGTTTAAAATTGTTGCTAGATATGTCGGTGCTTTCTTCAATAATTTCCCCATTAGCACTGAAATAGCTTCATCAAAACCATTTTTTTTCGTAATAGCAATTATTCTTTTCCGTTGCTGACAGAAGGTTTCGAACATTATAGTGTTATATGGATTGCAACTGATGGATTTTATATGATTTGTGTCTTCAACGATGAAGTACTGGAGCAAAAACGGAAAAAACTTTAGTAGACATTTATTAGCAAACGTTACTTAAAAGCGATACGGGTTCTAATTTGACCAGCATGTCGCGTGGTTCAAAATGATTTTTAATGCTGTGAATTTTTGGTTTACTTGCCAAGCAGATTTGAAGTTAAACATTTGCTCAAAAGTTTCTTTAAGATGCACAGGTGTCTGTCATCGTAATACTTTGCTAGAACCCGCCAAGGATTTCGTCCTGAAAATTGAATCTTGTCAATTAGAGTCTCTTGTATGTTTATATTTAAACAATGAAGCTTCCTCGCACAAAAACGCACAACCAAACTTCTGTAAAACACAACCGTTGCTGCACAAAATATGTTTTGTTAAAACGCATTGAGTTTGTGTGCTGGCGAAAGCGATTACTTTCTTAATAGCTGAGTACATGTTCAAGAAAAACCAGCAAACTGCGTAGTGTTGAAGAAAATAAACAGCGTCATTTTGTCAAGTTTATTTTCAAGCGTGTCTTCTTTTTAAAGAGTTTCTACAATTCCATATTATTACATTATTAAGTCAAACTATATATCCATATATGCCCAGAATAAAACAAGACGCAAGTAGGTAGGTACATACATTTCTATTAAGTTATAGTGGGTATTCCTGCCTTCTCCATTTTGTGCATTTATGCAAATCGTTGAAAGACTTGTGTCAGAACCGTGCACAAATGAATCCAAGAAAAGGAAAAGCGAAAAGTTTTAAGAAGTCAAAAAAGGGAAAGTAAATTCCAGCCATTTTATGCACCATAGCTTGAGTAACATAACAATAATAATAATAATAACAACAGTAGAGAGAACCACGATGTTGTTGTTGTTGTTCAAAGCACCCCGCAGCCGTACTTCTCTAACACATGCTTTTCTCTTTGTTTTAAATTGAAGCATAGATACAGTACAACAACAGTAGAGACATGTAAACACATTTCTACACAAACTTTTCCAAAATATCCAAAAACACAATGTGTACTGCATTATGTGTTTAAAGAAGACATACATGCCCCATGCGTAGGTGTTTTTGTGCCAGCCGAAAGGAATAGAGACAATTCAAAAAGTCAAGTTCGTTTTTACTTAACATTTACACAAGTATATACATATTTTATACGTGTTTGCCCTGTTCCTTTTTTGAGATTCGATTGCGCACTGGTATTTACTGTTTACATAATTCTTTTTCCTTTTTCCCTCCCTTCATTTATAATAAAAGCAGGAGACTGAAAGTCTTATTTTGTATACTTCCACTTTCAACGAATAACAATTACAACCAAATTATAAGGTACTTTGATGTTCGCTATCTTTTTTATTATTTCTCTTTTCTAGCTAAAACGAAAGTGTAAAGTAAATACTTCAGTGTGGTGTTTGGACTTAAATCTTTTTCCTTTTAGTGTTATCTTACTAGGCCACAAGAAGAAGACGAGAGGGAAATAGATAAATCAGGCAATAGGATAATAAAGTGCGACAATGAGTCTGGTGAAAGTTGTAAGAATTGCAGCAATTCTATCTCTATATGTTGGCACCTACACGCGTGTGTATTTGCTAAACTAGTTAATAATTTCAGCTAGGTATACATCTTTGGATATGACGTAAAATGAGTTTGCATCCATGCAATCTCCACTGAACCACTTATACACGGTATAGTTAAATGTATACATTAATATGGGCATAGAGAAAGCTGATAGGGAAAAGTTGAGTCGTTATATTTCGCTTAAAATCTGAAATCCCTCATCGTCTAGAGCATTAGCCACAATTTAGCTTTTCAACGGGATTGCGGGCTGGTAAATCAAAACCCAACAGCCGTAGGAGAAAAGTGTTGTTTATGGTGTGCCCTAAACACATTTTCCAAAGTGAAAACAATGGGAACTACGTAAACATTGAACCTACATGATGGTAAGCTGAATGTTCAAACAAAACGTAAACTATCTTAAATTACGGCTTCTCCCATTAATTTTGAATCTTCCAAAATGACACCAACTACACAAATAACCGGACTTTGATGCATGTTCAACATGCAAGTTAAAGTGTTGAGCGGCTGAGGGCGTTCAAACTACAGCAGTAACAAAGAGTAGACTTTGTATAGCCAAAGCGAATGATTTAATTACTTTTTCATCCTTCTATGCGGTGTACAGGAACATCTAGTAAATGGATAAAATATACCTATGTGTTTCACACCAAAAGGTATATTATGTGTTCTTAATTACGTCTGTGTAAAAGAGTCTGCTACCCTGCATTTAGCATTCTTGTATTTGTCCATTTAAATTTAAATCTTTACACTCGTCGAGAAAGAAACAATGGCGTTTAGAAGGTTGACGGCGTACATTTAGATGTTCACTAAGGATATATTTCCCTGCTGTCCGTCCGTCAGCACCGGTTTTTAGAGTTTTACTGCAGTTTTCAAGCTATTGTAGGGCATGAATTCTTTGAAAAAGAGGTAGCATTTCAGCCGCACTTCTCTTTAGACGTAGCAGCAGCTGTTATGGATTTTCATGCTGTTTTCCAAAATGACATTACATTACAATCGCAATCTACTGCAAACAAACTCAAGCCAAAAACCCTAACAAGAAAAAACGACTGTCAGCTTTATATGCTGTGCATGGCTCTTCTTACTTCCGTCTCGCACAGAAGCAGATTGTATCAATGCAATGTAGTTAGTTGAATTGAGTAGATTCTATTTAATGTTCATGACATGTCGTGCATGTATGAGCATAAACACATGAGTCGGCAGTGTGAAATTCAATTTGGAAACTAGTTGTGAGATGTACATGTAACTGCACTTATTCAACCTTCCAACGTGAAATCTAGCCTACCCACCCAGAAGCTAAATCAGTTGTGTATATGCTCCAACGTTCTTATTTCCATTTAACTAAACCAAATCTTTAGTATGAACATGCAGTGGGGGAAATGGAAACGAGGCAAGTACAAGATAAAAAGGCCGTTTAAGTAAATTAAATATTTCAGTTGGATTTTCCATTAGACGATTTCTATTTTCCGGGCAAAACACTTCAAAACCTGTACTGTGTACAAGTACATGTTATGCAAGTACAAAAACCCGCATTATATAGTAGTGTTCTCTGAGCATATTTTTCTTTTCCAATTTTCTACTCTACATCGCAACAAATATGTGCGGAAACTTTAAATAATGAAACACATAAAAACTTTTCTAAACCGTTTCTATTCTCTCAGATGAAAAGCCCAAATTCAGTTAAATAAGCTTGATTTTTACGGTATTAAAACTTTCTCCCGACTCTCAGCTCACCTGTTTAGCGGGTGTGTGTGCCTTTTTTTAGAAGTCTGACCATCCAAAGTTGCAGCTCCTCCTCAAGCTCCTAATCACAAAAAGAATAAAACCTTAATTAATAATGTAATTTAAGCGTATTAATCTTCAAAATTCATTTAAAATTATCTAAACACAAAATTTACATTCGGCAGATTTCCCGATATAAACTGTCTGGTTTACACAGTTTTCCTTAGTTGATTTGTAGTTGCTGATGAGTTTTACTATATTGTTGCAAGCATCAATAAAACGAAAAATAAGCTCTATCATATATATGCTAACATGTACATATAATACGTTCTAGTTAACGTTAACTTCTAAATCCATTACTGTTGATGCGTAAAATATCAAAGTTGCAATGGCCTTAATTTTATTTAATTAAGTACACTAACGTTCAACCTTTCTAATTATAATTATAAGGACTCCCTTCCCTAGATAATCTGTGTATATGAGTATTTATATAAACTTTGAGAAGCCAGCAGCCACACTGGAGAATGAACTTGAAGAAGAAGGTTAAGTGACTAAATTATATTATCCTGGCTTTCTGTGTGAAAACTTTCTATCATGAAAATGCATCTTAAACGGTACAGTTATGGAGAAAGCTTTATGCTCAAAATACAAAGACGCTCTTACGGGACATTCTCTTACTGCTAACTTCGTACAGTTAATTCGTACTTCATACAGTCTCTTATACAAGGAAACTAGACTTATACGAAGATGACTTTAATCTACTCCTCAAGTTTTGCTGTACCTAATTCATCTCAATCTGGATAGAGCCTCACACTGGGAGGTTACATATATCATAAAGGTCCCTAGAACGGATATTTAAGCAAAATGGACTGAGAACGGGTGTTCAGCACCCGCAAAAGAGTATGCGGATGCACATATGTAATTGTACAATGACTGCATGCAAAGCAGCAAATAAAATGTGTCCAATGCAATAAAGCTTTCACCAAACGCAACAACAGAGCTACATACACATTTCCAAAGAAAGGTACCTGAAGGAAGAGGAGTTTCTATGAAATGATAATATGGTACAATCCGTCTGCTCTGATTCCCACACCAGCAGCATCCCCATCTCTCCCACCATCATCCCTACCGCCAACACACTTTCTCTCCTGAGACATGGCAAGTCAACTTTCTACCTTTATTGTGTAAGTGTATTAACATGAGAAAAGGGCGATGTACGTTTGAGTTTTCCTTTATAATGGCATCCTTCTACATGTAACCAGTTAGACTGCGTGTTTCATATTTATAAAACGCACTTAACCGTACTGATTGTGAGACGCACTAATGTGAGCAATTTCAGCAAGAAAGAGAGTATTTTATAACGTTATACGCTTGAGCCGTACACAGGTACCTGTATATACTAAAGCGGGCTTCCCTTTCGCTACTATTATTATTATTTGTACTTTTGAGGTATTTCTAGTAAGCCTCTTACTGTATTAAAATGAGCTCCTACTTTTTCTTAATAGGTGTACTCCAACGGATGCTTGATGATGATGCTTAGTAGTCAAGTACGTATTTGCCTACAAATTATGACATTTTCAGTCCTTCTACCTGGTTCAATTTGAGCAACATTATCTTGGAACGTGAACGTATACACATGTGCACAACGCAATTCACAATTCACAACCATGCAATATTATGAATGCTCATTTTGTTATCAACCACTTCTACTTTCTTCGTCTCTCTGCCTACGTATCTCCATATATAGTGGTAGTAATAATTTTCTTCTTGTGTGGTTCTGTCTCGTCCATTATAACATGACAAGCAACTTTCTTTCCCACTCCCACTTTTTCTGGCTTTCACATCCTCTGGGACTTGAGGCGAACTTCCTTTATGTCATTCCATTCTTTTTACCACGATCTATATCACACTCACATCCCATCAAATAAAATATTGTCGTGTCATACATGAAGCTATTTTCCTTACCCGCCCACTATCACCACATTCAAGAGGCAAAAACTTTTCTATTGGCATTATGCTTCCTAACCGAGAACAGAGTTCATATATTTTATAACAGCAAAAATTCACTTGCTTGGTAAGACATGATGAAAATAGCAGTGGTGTGTTGCAGCTTCTTAAATAATAACGATGAGAATGGGAATTTCTTTACAGTAAAGGCAGTAACAAGAAAAGGACAACAGCACTAAAAGGTTGGAGTATTGTCAAGTATCTGGCATGATGTGTGTACGTAGCTATATACTATTTGAACAAATTAACATAGATAGAAAACCAATTTTTTAAGAAAACAAAAGTGCCAGCATGCTAAAAGAGTGAAAGTGAAAGAAAATGAGCAATGAAAAGACGATAATATTTTGTTGGCGGCTGCCTATTGCTTTATGGAAAATCTGATATGCTTGCTACTGCTGGATTATCTGACAAGTTTAATTGCTGTCAGCGTGGATGAATTAAAACATACTGATATTTGTTGACCAGTATAAAAAATAAATTTTATGGCTTGCAGATCCCATAAAGATAACAGTAATACTATTTCATATTGTTTTGTTAGATATTATATGCTGCAGCTACTAACATCAAAATCATCAAACGAAGCATCCACATCCAAGCTAATCCCTGCATGCATACATAATATTACACTCAACGAACTGTTAATCTATATGGAGCTGCATTCATTTTTACATTTACATGCATTTTTGCTTCACTGTGCTGTACAGGGTACGATGAGAGGATGAAATGATGAAGGATGGTTTGTAGAACACTTCAGTATAGCCAAAGAGAATCGAACAAATATGAACTCGATTATTCTAAGAAATACCACGTCCGTTGAAATTTAACGACTACCATTCATTTGGACCTTTGCTAAGTCATATTTTTTTCTTTTTGTGGTAATTCAAACTATATAAACGACATGTAGTCAGAATCGCATCTAGAGTATACATTATAGTGTATGGATGTATATTTTTGATTTTGCATCATCCTAAATAATAGATATAAGTATAGATTGTAACCTGTAGGTAATAATGCCCATGTGTTTCACCAAAAGGTCTTCCAGGGTCAAGTGAAACAACATCTGAAGGTACATTGTTACTCTATAATACATTTACAAATTAGAGTATGTTTCTCATTTCGAAAGGTAAATGTTAAATGGCTTAATCCTCGCTGAGAAATGGTGCCAAATGTATTCACAGGGAAGAGAAATAGAAACGATACTGTATTTTTTTTTCTTTTTACAGTACATCTGCATATTATTACAATTCCAGTTCGTGAACCAGGATGATACAATTTTACGTAAATATGTAAATATCTGCATTTACTATGATCTGCACTGCTAGTTAACATACTTCGAAGAGAATGCAACTGCAGAAAACCCGCGATTTGGTTTTTCGTGTATCCCAGAACCACAGTCAAGCATACGTTCGTGTTTTCTTTTTAATTCATAAACATCTATGCACACACAGGTTACATGTACCATCAACTCTACTACGTACAAATAATGCAGACGTGCGATGTGCAATTCTGGTGAAAGTAACGGCATCCCATATTTTACTGCAGGGTACATTACGCAGAAAGTAAGTGGCGTGGCACGGCTTACTTTGGATCTGTTCCACTTTCCTCTAGTTTACGGATAGTAGCAATTTTCTCACAAGTTTTGTACATTCATTTTTGTCCATGTCGCATGATACCCAACACCAATATACTGTCACGTGAAGAACTGAGCATACATGGTTGAGGTTGAGCTGGCAAAAGTTGGCTGTACTGTACAGCCGCTACTTTATATGCATTTTGTTATTTCAATCCAATAACCTTAGAACCTCTCCAGCGGATCCGTGAAAATATTGCATGAATACGGAACGACGACGAGTATTTTTCCCTAGGTTAATATTTTTCACTACCATGCGCCACCAGAACAAAACAAGGTTAACTTACTTAAGCCTGCAATGTACTTTTCCTTGATGCGCTACAGTTAAGTTTCTTTGCTATAACAGGGAAGCTAAAACTGAATGTACAACAATTTGGTAACGAACGGAAAGAACCTTTGTTCTTTCTTCACATGTACGTTGTACATTTGAATACATGCTATAAGTAAGTCGAGATCCCCTGGCTTATAAAAGTATACTTCACAAGATTATGATTGTAATTTGTTCAGTCCTCAATACTTATTTGTTTAGGATGCTCGGTCTACATTGTTTTGTCAGATGTCAAAATAACTGAGCATGTATATTTTGACGTGAGGTATGTAAATGCAAAAAGAGAAGAAAGTATGACGCAATATTGAATATGTCTTGTTTACAGAGGGAAGTTATTGGGGTATGAATAACTGTACATGTTTCTCAGACCCTGTAAAAACTGGTCTACTGAGGGCTTCACTTTTATCTCAACTGTATTTCTTCTATAGAAAGGATTTTAGCATGTTGATTACTTTTTGTTATTGTCTCGCATCGTCGATCGACGTGATATATTATATGTAAATTATGACATGTGTATAAATTAAAAATGTATGTTTATGGCTCGGCTGCTGATTATTTACATGATATGAAAGGAAATTCATATCAAAATTTCATTGCATAGCCAAAACTTTTATTTAAAAAAATATACCTAGGTGTCATCGTCGCATTAACTTACTGTAAAAACAGACATTTAGGTAGTGAAAGTACATCATTAAAACAGCTCATAGCTCATTCATGCTTGAATAGTTACTCTGGTCATTAACACCTGAACTACTAAAAAAAAGTAAATACATTATACAATGGAAAACTCTTTATTGAACATATTTTATCACCTCTACGTCTACCTGTCACATAATTTACACCCTGGTGGATTACATACCAAGTAGTGTTTTAGCTAAGTGTGCTAAAGTGTGATGTAGCAGGAAATCTAGCTGTGAAAGGAATCAACATTCAATTAAGTTGGCAAACTGAAGCGTGAAGTTTGAATTTCTCTGAATGCCAATTCAGTACAGTCAAAAATCGATGTATCCGTCCACAATGTTCAGCCTCATCTTGTTTCACATTGGTTAAAGTAAAAATACAACTTTTCTCTCAAAAGCTCCTTGCTACTTCGTTTATTTCTAGTTTGTTTAATTATTTGATGAATGTGGATACTGGATATTTGCTTTCCCTTTTGTAAAAATAAAAAAAACATGTTAAATACCAATGAGAGAGTAGCTCTGACTTTCCCATTCAAAATAATATTTATTTTTCCTATCCTTTCTTCTTTTATGATTTGTGCATCGAGGTGCACCCAAAACATACTTTGCTTACCGGTTTAATTTTTATCACTGTGTGTGTGGTCTCACTTGCTACACCCTAAACGTGTGTACACGGAGATAGGCATATGTACGTATCAATCTTGCGTCCTATGTCAAAAAACTAACACATAAATTAAACGTGTATATGTGTGAAAGGACGATCAAAGAAGTAGGGTTTCCCTTTTACCAACATCTTTCATCAAATTCAACCGCCACAACCATATACCAAACCTCAAACGTTCTAGTTTTCATTTGAAATTGCTTTTTCCTACCCGCCATGAGAAAATGCAGTTTCTGACAGAATGCTTTGTATATCTCCACATTGCATTCAAAATAGACATACAAATCTATATAAAATAAAGTCCTCTCCCCAAAAGCATTAATGTTGCACTAAAAAGCTCCTCCGTCGCCCACGCAGCTCAAGTAGAACATTATATAATAGTCACTCCCAGTCGCCCGCAATCAGTAGTTTTATGTGCGTTACTATAAAAGGGTACTCTTTCACTCCTTACTTTTGTGGAGCAACTAGCAAGTATACAAAGCATGCTATCCGGACCGAACGCATGCAAAGTACTCGTATATACACACAAGCGCAAATGGCTACAGCACGTATCCACATGCTCTTTACTTTGGAGTACGACCTTTCCGCAAAATTGTTCCTCCATCGTCGCCTGTTTGTGTTGACAGAACCATACTTTTATTTATGTAGTTTATGTGTGCATGAAAACTGGAGAAGGTAAAATCACTATAATCTACCCTCGTATGTCATGTTTTATACCGTTTTACCTCCCACAAACTGCGACACGGTGGAGGCCTCCACTACCCGTTATATTACCGCATACGCAAAATGTAGATATTTCACAAAGAGCACAAGGCGGCGGTTACGCAATCATATGAAATGACATTGGATTGAAAACCCCAGAGCCATTAAACGCAGGTGTGCTTTTACTCACTGTGCATAATCACGTGGTGTAGGGGAACGAGTGTGCTCTAATTAAATCTAATGCTTCATTACGCTGCCTTAACACGACACGGTCCTTTGGAGATCGGCCCCAACGGTATATTATACTTGGCATAAAAAGAGATAAAGTAATAAAGCAAAAGAGGGTACACTTAAACGTCAAAAGGGAACGTACACGCCATGACTTGAACTGTACGCCATCAAACCGTAGGTATTATGAGATAGTGTGCTAGAGGCAAAAAAGGAAGGGGAAAAGAGGACGTAATTACTCAAACGCAAAAAACAGACAGTCTGAATGTATTGTGTTTATCAGTATTGTGTGCAGAGGGAACGAGTAGTGAAAAATAGAGGATTATCAATCTTACTCACTTCTACTCGATTCCTCAACAGTGATAGAAAAGAAGGGCGACTACATCACGACAAAGCAATCGTACAATCACAGCAATGGAAAGGGCTTCAATAATGTAAGTAAGAAACGTATTACCACAAAAGGGGGAAAGAATCAGAACATGTATCACACAAAATTCTCTCAAACATTAAGCAGAAAGACGAATCGACCACAAAAAATAAATCCAACTTATTCCATCAAACTGTCCCCGATACGTGAGAGTAAAAAATGCTAAAAATTCGGATTCATGACTGCTCCCACTATATCTTCATCATCACCGTCACTATCACCCCGTACCGGAAAATTGACAAAAAGACGGCTTCACAAATTTCGAAGCACAATTTATTGCACCAGGTTCAAAGTTCTGAATGCTGTGAAAATAGAACGATGTGTATGCAGCCGGGACTTATAATGGAAGCAAATCAATCGGATAAGGAGCAACGAAAACTTCTAAAAACTTTTGCTAATTTCCAACACTGGGGTATTAATCATTGTGACACAAATGTCTATATGCTAAGATTTACGAACATGAGATAGAAGCCGGAAACAAATTAAAAATTCTACTCTTATGCGCTTTTAAATTAAAAGTGAATTAACACGTTATATTGGTGACATGTGAAACTTTTTCATTGTGACTACAGATTCCTTCATGAGACTTTCAGATGCTAACGACAATGCAAGCACAAAAGCCAAACGTTTTATCAAAGGTAGTTTTGGCTTGTAAATTTAAATGAGCGTCACATTTTACGCAAGCAAAAATAGCTCGAAGTAAAAATGCTCCCAAGAATGTAGGTTTTAAAAAGGCAGATGTACAATCATTGAGCAATGACGTCAAATATTTATGTATATTAGAAGAAATCCCATGCACTTGTCAAATGTAGTTATGTACCCATCTTGTTTTAACTGCGATCAAATCGTTGAAAATACCAAGTTAAAAGTCAATTAGTGGCTTTTACAGCAAAATCCTCTGTACAATGTAGAACCAAACGCTAGATAACAAAAATTGAGAATTGATACCATGAAGTGGTTTTAAAGAGTTGAAGAAGAAACCTTAACAAGAGTTGTTTTACGTAGTATATGTGTTTTATTTTGAAAGCAACTTACATATATGTGTAGAATACACTCAACATAATATGTACGTAATCATGCAGACGTAACAGTAAAAGGTGACTGATTAGAAAAACTCGATGCTACCGCCAGTGGAAGTTAAATTATTATCTGGAATGGAACAGCGCTCAAATTTTATATACCTATGTCCTACCCTATTCGTTTTTTGGTATTGACTACTACGTAAGTATCTTCTTTATAAATGAAAACGATGAAGAAAATTAGATAAATCCCCCTGCCAAGCCAACAAAAAAAACTTGCCTTAATGCTGTGGACCGCGTCAGTGAAAAGGGAAAGCTATAGCCATTGCGGTGATGGTACCCTTTGATTCCGTCATCATTTGACGCCCACGCATAATACGAGTCAGCCATTCTCTTTCACGTAACGAGCAACGACAGTACCAAGCCAATCCCTTTTCATGCACGGTCAACGACCAAATGCAGTAGTGACAAAGAAAACGCACAAAATCCAGATATGCTGGTGTGTTACACAGTCTCTAATAGAGTCATCTGCGGAACAATATTATTAGAGATAAGAGGAAAAATTACTATCAAACAACAGTAATGTCTAGGTGTGTATTATCGTCAATGACGTCACGATTGTTACTTTGTTACCAAGAAAGGACTCATGTAGAAGCCCAATAAATAAAAACCAATACGTTACACTGTTACATGACTGTACTTTCTGATACATTTCTTCAACCGTGTTGTGACTAGGAAAACTGCAATTTATGGCCAATGCCTTGAACTCCATGAAATCCCATCACATTTTAAGGTATATTTTGGTTTTTGGTTTAGCCACTTTAAATATTCAAAATTATGTCAATGTTTGCGTTTGGTTTGATTAATATTCTATGCATGTATGACAAGCAATCACTACTGAATAGATAGAAGGACAGATAAAGAGGGAGTTTATTCCATATTTGCGTTCTTTAATCATATTAGAGCCAATAAGCCGGTAGAGCTACAATTTTAAGGTCTCTCAGCGAATACTATTGTTGGAATCGTATCGAAGTGTGCATTTATTTTATACAGGGTAAAATTATACATCTATGATATCACTAACAAGTCCAAAATAACGTTTTAATAGCTGTACTGACCCGGCCCATTCCTCAAAATGTATTCCTACATTGGAGTAGTAAAAAGGAGGAAACACCTAATATCTGGTTGCTTTCTCCGCAACTACAAAACCAGGAAAATTGAAGAGCAAATAAAGCTACTTTATATAATTGTTGTCATTACCTTTGGTTGGATGGCAATGCCTCGTGCTTATCACCTATAAGCTAAAACATAGAAAGTATTCTACACACAGGACAAAGAAGAAAGCTATTATTAAGAGAAAGGATATATGAAGCACGCATTGGGTGAGCACAAGAAGAGACAGAGGTCTTAATTGATTCGACAAAAACCACAGAAAATGTGTATTTTCGACTCAATTCAAGATGTGGGTAAAATGTCAATGTTTGGTCTTGCCTGGCGCTGTGTAAACCTCTAATGTTTAGACTAAATTCTCATTGTATTGACAATATATGGTCTAGGTCTATGAGTAGATGCTTTTTGCTAATATTATTAATATTATTGTAAAAATGACTAAACTATGGATTATGAACAAATGAAACGAAACAGAGAGCTTACATGATGTGACAGTTGGCAGTTGCGCTCAAAATAGCAGAAGAATCTCTTATTTCAGTTAATATGGGCTATTTGTTAGTCCATTCCAATCTCCTAAAGAAATGTATTACTTTTAAAACAAATTTCATTTTCCCAGAGTTTAGCCTTACGTATTTACTGTCAAATACTTGTAACGAGTCTGGAGTCTCTTGGACGAAAACAATAAGATCTGGTCTGACATCAGGATTAGTCGATCAAACGTGTATAACCTTTGGAATAGCTGGCTACGGTCAAAGGGTATGGTAAAACACAGCATGTACGCGTTTACATGCATATAGAAGTACATACCATTTAATTTGCTGACAATGCACCGTTAAAAACACAGCACTCTTTCCATCATTAAATATGACACAGTTCCATGTTCGGACCCAAGAAAGCTTTTACCCTAGGTACGACTCTCTCTCTCCCTCCCTAACTATATCGAATTACAAATGGTATATGCTTCATTTCCGGCACCACCAAAGTAAACTGAGCAAACAAAAGACTAGAAAAAAGTAAGTTTCTATTTTTTACGTACTCCTCATGGAATTTTAAAAATAAGGGGGACCGCAGACCAAGTATAACTAAAAGGACAACTGTATAGATGTACGTAGTCTACGAAATACCCAAAATGAACGAAACTTATATAGTATATAGTAACAGTGAACTGCTGTTATCATGTAAAGTAGTAAGCACTACCAACCCAACAGCATATTAGGACTAGTTCCAATCTTACCACCAAACATGACTTTCTATCTATTATGCATGCAAGCATTAAGGAGCAAAGTACCTTACTTTCGGGCTAAGGCCTGTGTTTCAAACCTTTAAGCCAGTCAAAGTCAATGTGTTCTTAATGTCTTCCACTTTCTGCGTATTACTATTATTAAGAAAACCAATAATGTGCTTTCTTACAGCAAAACCACCGCTGCCACCAGCACCACCACGCCACGATCCACTATTCACCTTCATCGTAAGTAAAAGCCTTTTGTTTGTTGTTGGTTGTGTGCTTGTTCATGTTGTAAAAGGGGCAAGAGATGAAATATCCAACCATTTTAAGAAGAGGAATGCAAGTGAAATAAAAATTCTGCCTTGTGCTCTGCTGCGTATACACATTATTACATGCACATCCACAATATTATTAATATTATTATATTGTGAGGCACGATAACAAGTCCAGTTGACTTTCCCCTCGGAAATTTCATGACATACAATGTTCCGTGCATCGAGAAAAGGAAAGGCGAGAGGAGAAAATGAATTTTATGAATACAGGGTTATATTGTATCCTGTTTTCATATAGCAGGCCACATATACTACACAGCGTGCTAAGTAAGCATTAGGTAAGTTTTCGGTACACAGCGACGACTGAGCATTCTTCTGACTTCCTCCTACAAACACAACCCATCAAGTCCAGAGAAAGAAAAACTAACAAAGTGCAGAGCAGAGACGCTAGTTGAAATGGAGTACACAAAAGCCAGTTAAATGGCGTCTGTAATGTCTTTAGTGGGTCGCCATATACATTTTGCGGTGAAATATAGATGTTATTTGCAACTTGTGTGGATAATGGCACAGTTTGTTGTTCCAGTTTTGAATGGTCTGCCTGCATTCTCCTTTACTTTTCCTTTGTTTTGATCATCATCAGATCCCGGCTCCCTCATCGTCTTGTTCAAACAAAATTGAATATTCAGCAAAGCCATTATACCATTATCAGCAAAAGTCTACAAGGAAAGTGGGTGGTGGTGTGCGGAGTAGTGGTTTAGGTTGTGTGTAGAAAGGGGAGAAGATGTACAGAAGTTTTGCCCCCACTCCATCCCGGCTGCTACTTCCAGTGTCAGTTGTCTACATTTCACGTCGTTGCAGAGAGACGGTATCGAATTTTTAGGGTAATATATTTAAGATGGAATGTGTAACGAGAAGATACGTGGTATTATGCATGCATATTCCTCGAAGAATATCACCAGGCGTATATCATTGGGTATAGAAGTGATCCGGTACACAAACCTCAGGTAGCTACTCAGAAAGTAATCCCGTAATCAGTGTCTAGTAACAGTAATCACTTTTTTGTTAAGCAGTATACTACATTTTAGCCTCCGTTGATTACAATGCGATAATGTAGCTGCCAGAAATACCGCATGTTCTTAAATATGCATGTATTCATAGGTAATAATAACTACTAGAAAATGAATAGTCTCATATTTTAATCTTTATCGTCAACTTAAAGTTGGCTGTGTACTTACCGACAAACTGAAGCATCACTTTCTTGTAACAATTTCCTGCAGCAGTCTTTCATATATTCCTTATACCGTATGTGTCGTTCGTGCATCATCATTGAAAATGCATTTATAAAAAATATACCTTTGTGTTTTACAAATTTTATAACTGCGATGGGCGATGATAATATAATGAATACCCAAACTGATCAAACTACTTTCTGCACATTTTGTTCAAAAGTCACCTTTCAATAATACCCTGTTTTTACGTTCCGTTTACTTTGAGTAAAGGCGTATACTTGCTTTTTAAACATATCAGGACTAAAATGAAAAAGGTTCTAGTTAGTAACATAAAACTTTGGTTGTGGTAAATTGGACCCTCGTCTCGTTATACATTTTAACAATATCGCCAGAAGGAAAATTGGCGTAAACGCTTAAGAGGGATATAGCACTTAAACCCTATACATTTGATTGAGTTAGAATATGTATTCGAAAAAGAAGCTTTACCTTCCGACGATAACAACAACTAGTTGAGGAATAAAATCGTTCTCCCAAAATTTATAGCTTCCTACTTTCGCTGATTTGGCAAAGAGTAGCTAAACCACCAACCAATCCAGGTTATCTATGCACGCGAATACGGAATACGTATATACAACATTGGAATTTACTACATCTAAATTGTCCCATTAGTTAAGTTACAAAAATGTTACTACGTAGGCACATTCTATTTCATACATTCTCCACGATGTCGCATGATATAGGCAATATCAAAAAAACCTATTTTGTGAAACAGTAACAAGATATGTCTCTATAATTGACTTGACTATATGAATTATATACACAAAAAAGTTGACTTAAAAAGCCTTTATAAAAAATTGCACTCATCAGCAAAAGCAATCTTCTAAATCTGAATGCCACACACGTCATAAAATTGCATTGTTACAGGAAGAGGAAAAGGAAATCACAAAAAAGACCCCCTTTCATAAAAGAAACCAAAATTATGCATTCGTGTGTGTCTCTTGTTGTGTGTGGCTGTTGTCAAGCATAAAAATGTTTTTTTTTACAAAACTTTTACATGTTGTGACATCGACAGCTGTTATGTAGCGAGTACCTACATTATATTTTGCATAACATGCATGTGTCATGTTCATGCACAAAACAAGAACTGATAATCTAACGTCTCCCACTCCCAAACATACAATCATTTCACCGAAGGCCTTATTAACCAACTTTTATATTAACGAGAGCGGACAAAAGCATAATCAACGCCAAGCATGTCATTTTTGCTGACATATTGAATTTTTTCCATTTTTAATTTATCACAAATATTTCACAATATCATTTTCGTAGAAGAATGATGTAGATAGCAGATAGGTATGTAGTAGTATGTATAGTATGGACGTGGGCAAACAAATTTATTTCGTCAACTTGTTCTATAGTAGAAGAACAAAACCGATCGGAAGATTTGACAGAGATGGAAAGCTGGGAAGGATATATACATTGTCACTCACTCTGTCCGTCCGCTCGTTCGTACCCTGTATTAATGATAAATTTTTTGCTCCACACATTACATCAGTCTTTTGAAATTTCAAGCGAAGGAAGGCAGTTTTTTGTAAACTTCTATCTCCAAAAGTTCATCTATAATCAGCTCAGATTTTTTTCATAATTTCAACGGAAAAGTTTGTCCTTTATTGGCAACCGCAATACATGAAAGTATGTGCGTGTAAACATGTAGAGTGTCTAATTCAAATTTAGTTTAAAGCACGTAGGTTGGTCGTTGGTCATGCTGTTGAGATATATTGAAGTTTCTCAACAGCGACAGCGAAAGGAGAAAGCTGTTAGGTTATACATTGGAAAGCATATTTTAGATCACTATTTTGTACAGTTTTTGTTTGATGGAAGAGACAAGCGGTTATCCGATAAGGTTTGTACTTGAACTACGTAGTATTTGCATATTATTAAAGTTAAGTTTTTCTTTCTTACATTTAGTTTACTCGTTCATAAAATATAGCAGTTGTGCTAGCAGTCTGTCGTAGATACAAATCTCTATGAAACAAACTCTCTCATACCTAATTATATTTTTACAACTACGTAACTGGAAAATGCTTTGTTTCATGTTCTCGTACATGCAAAGGTCCAGTAAAGATTATTATTATTATTGATAAAATGATAATTTAGGTTAATAAAGTTTTCATAAAAGTAATCTAGAATTATCCAAATTTTGTTCATTTTGGGCGTGACCTGAATATTGAGTCTTTTAGAAGTAAATGTACGGATAAATAAAACTTGAGCTTTATTTCATCGATTCCTAAAATATGTTTTATTACGCTTTATCGGAGGCAGTGAGGTAATTCGTGATTTTTAAAGAATCATGGAAGTCTAACATTGTCGATAACATGGTAAATACAAATATGATCGATATTGTGATATGATACAAATCCCTTTCTTAGTTTGTACCATCTTACTGCTCTGAAATCTCTTCCGGAACTCGTTAAAACTAGAGATCTATACAAATTAGCACAACACGTGGTGCTCTCGGTAGTTACAGCGATGAATTGTGGTCTACAACAGAGTGACTGTAGCTCAAAGCGGGAATGATTCTTCTCATTTTTACTACACTTAAATGATAATATTTTGGTTCTACATTTTGTATTCGATAAACCGTTTTTATGCAATACTATCACGAAATCGATGTATTTTGGGGGTGGTTTGCTGATAGTGTGGTTTACCCCGTACAATAGTAGGTGCAAGTATTTCTGTCTATCAGCAGTAGAAGCAAAGGAAACTCCTCAATATTAAAGAAAGAAGGCTCGGTAACTAGCTGGGTTGAAATGAACAGAAAATTTACTAGAATGTATTGACCTATTGGAAAATTATTATTCTAAGCGCAAAGCATTGACTGGTAATCTGGTTCAATTTTGTGCGACTAACATTGCATGATACATAAGAATACATGACATATTGGCGTATAGAACATCATGTCATACCTTTCTTTCTTTTGGCTGGTTCTGAGGTAACTGTTTTTTAAGGTTTCTTTAAATCGAAGTTGAACTCTTTAAATTCAATATCTTCTCGTCTTTTTTCAGAAATAATCTTGCAGCAGTCATAAAAGAGTTCTAACTTTTAAACCTCAGGCGAAACTGTCGTTTATAGACAGTGTACACTGATCTTGCCTATTGTGAATTATAAACTCTTTCATATTTTTGCTTCTAGAAAGTACACGGGAATCCAATTATGTAATAGTGTAATAAAAAATCAGAGTGTAGTTTAGATGAAACGATACACATGCCAAACGTAGGTAGGTGTGTTATGTCTGTATTCTGTAAATACTTTTCTCAACTTTTTCGTCTCCCAGCAAGGTTGTCAGAAGATTAATGAATAAACGACGTACATACCTCAATACAAGTACAAAACTTGCATAGAAGAAAGATTTTTTACGGTACTGTCTCCGCCCACCTATTACCCTCCCCCCATCTATTTTCTCTCACGATTCGTGCTCTATAGAGTCACTGTAACAATCCGTATAGTACATATTCCCATCATAGTCATCATCATCATCATCATCAAGAACATTAGTATCTGCAGGAATTTTTACAGCAAGGAAGCACAAGCTTTGCGAGATGCATTCTAACTAAGTTGAATGAAAGTTGTGTGATACTCTATAAAATCGTCACGTTTGTTGAAAAACACTATAAAATTAAGCGTTTTCCCCGGGAGAGAGACAAGAGTTTACTTTTCTTTCCTCCCTTCCACTGCTCAACCTTCTATCCACTTTTTAGATTTTGTTTATCCCTTTGACATGGTCGTCACTTGCTTCTACAAAACTTACAGAACCATACACCAGAAGCCCTTATCTTCCTTATTTATACCCGGTTTATGCGTAAGTTATCCTGCAAGTGGGTAAAGGTATAAAATAATGGAACAGAAAATATTTATAGGGAAACAATATACATATACACATAACGCATTTCACCAGCAACTTGACTTATCCATTCTGGACATGTAAGCAGGAAACGCTATATTCCGTAATGTTCTTGTCACTCACTACAGATCTTATCTCTGTAGGCCCGTATTTTCAGTAGTGTTAATGGATACTGCCTTTTCTATAGAGAATCATATAATGAACATATTTTTCCGATAATTACCATCTCAAACACAAAGCGCCCTCTCGTTTTCTACTCGAATTTGGCGTGTGCATTTTCACTTTCACACAAACGCATTGCATCTGGCATCCCTGTTTTTCCATTTATGTATGTCCACTTTATAGGACTTTGTCTAAAAATAAACATCATTACGCCTTGGTCACTTACAATTAATTACTCTTGAAGAGTATATTTAGAAGTGCGTAATTTTACGTGCAGCAAAAGAAATGAAAATAGATACGCTTTGCTTTCAAACATGTTCGCTGTATTTCTCCAGAAACAGGCAGCAAATAAAAACCACTTCAGGAATGAGAATTGATACAGCTAACAAGATACTTGAGTAGCGTGTTTTCCTGCTTGAAACACCAAATTGTCCGTCCGGAACATTTGTAAGTTCAAAGTGCAGAGTAGTGCGGAATACGACCAAGAGAGCCATTTGAAAAATAAAGAGGAAGTGGAGCAATACACTAAATATACTACATATCTATTACACACACATCGTTCATTTTGCATAGTAGTGCTAGTGCACTCGATTTAAGTAGAATTTTAAGGGTTTTAAATGTTTGTCTGAGGGAAGAGTAAACAAAAAGCAGAAAACTAAATACCAAATACATTGCAAGTAAATTCGCGCTGTTAGTAAGTCGTGTTTTCTTTCCTTGTTCATAAAAACAAGCATGTATTTATGTTGGAAATATTTGGTAGGTATGTATATAGGTTTGTTTACAGCAACAAACGCAGCGGAAGTGAGCAGTCAACTTTTACTGCCTATTGAGAAACTAAACTCCCTTTTCCTTCCTTCCTTTTTGCCTTCATTTTTTGTACGTTGCCCGACTAACGTAGCGTTAGCGCTCTATATAAGTAAGCCTTATTACGATTATTGCATGTATGGAGGTATTTATTATAAGCCATATATAAGAAGAATATTGCATACCTCTACTATTAATAGAAGCTACATACGTAAAACAGCACATCATCAGACAGCGCAAAACAGCACATACCACGCTGCTCGTTATTATTTGGATGGCTTACAGTTACTAGTAAAATGCCCACTTGTTTAAAAAGAAGGTTGTTTGCATGTACAGCCATTCCTTTTCCTTATTTTCTTGAGAATGTGTCTTATTTTAGAGACAGAAAGTTGGTGATTCTTCACTCACTTTTTGTTGGATGGTTGCATATGCATCTCATTGTTATGTGGCCACACGTAGCCATAGGCTTAACTTACTCTCGTTTGAACAAGAGTATTTTTTGAAATCGTGTACTGTACACTCGAGCATTTCGTAAGTTGTTGTTTCTGTTTTGTTTTTCGGAAAGAAATATGCGAAAATTATTTTGGGAAAAGTCATAAGTAATGTTGCCCAGAAAATAAGTTTTCTCCTTATTTGTAAAATTAGAAATATAAATAGTATAACCTACGGCACAGACATGCTTGTAATTTCACTTGCTTGTACTAGAAAAACTTTAAAGGAAAAAATGCAATAATAAGCAGTAATAATAACAGCAGCCCAAGTTAGAAGTGTAGTCACTCTTCTATTTATAATTAAAAACATGTATGTAGAACGGTATTATTAGTATCATGGAGGACAACAAAAGAGCATTACACTACACTAGATACAAAGTACATGTATAAGATCAGTGAAATAACTTGTACAAGCACACAGGATGGTAAAAAAGGAAATATGATAGTCGAATTAAATGATGCTCATCCTCTTTTTAAACTTTTCTGCTTCCTTTTCCCCCAATTTAGAAAGTTACTTTCCCTGGTTTGATAATTTTTCCCGTTCCAACTATTTTACATACTCTCTCATGCGGAATGCATACTTACGGACACTGATTCACTACAAAATTGGAGAGAAGGCCGGGAAAAGTGTATCTGCATATTGCATACATTGTTAGTACGATGGATCTTTTGTTTTGTTGACTACCACACTGGCTTACATTTTTTATTAATGCAAGTACTACATTTTCTGCCTGCCTTTCTGCAAAAAGGAAAGGGAAATGAGAAGGAGAATGAAAGTAATCAACCAGGAAATAGATGGGAATTTTCTTTTGGTCTTTTTGCATTAAAAAAGGATCAACGTTGTTTCCGAGAACTTGCGTGCTCTAAAATATATTGCCATTTTCCATCCCCCGCATATTATACTGATGATGGTGCATTTTGTAGGTAGTCTAACGTACTGCTGTAGAAGAGGATTTTTTACATTTCATTATATTATCGGCATTTTTCACTGTTGGATGTGCATGCTTCCTTTATTGTTCCAACTTCTATCCCATGTCTCTATTAAGTTTTGTCCAAAATGCCAAATGAGACAAAATGAATGAAGTAATAATAAAGAGAGAACCAAATTCCGAGTCTTCCCACATTCTAAACGTACAGTTTCAGACCCTTATTACATGATTCTACTATGTGTACCCTTACCTTTTCCGGCGTTATTAACAAGGATTCGAAAAATAAGAAGAATGAAGGCAATCATAATGACGATGACTGCGAGAAGATTATGACTGCATACGCCAGAAAACTATATACACTATATAACAAAGATAAAAAGGTACGTAGTAGTGAAGGGAGAGAGAGATGCGATAAGAACAAGAATGGGGCGACATAATAATGACAGTGAAAAAATATAAATGGTTTTTGGGCTGAAACACAAAACTCAAGTGGCTGCAGCTTCCTGGTAAAATAGAAGCTACTTACGTTGCTGTCTCGCTAATACTATAATGATTTACCGCGTAAAAAGGGCGAAACGTTTGGATCTTTGTTAGCTATACTTTGGTATGTATGTAGGCACTATTAATCTGCTATACTAGGCGTTATTATGTATAAGTTTCTTTTACTACTGTTTTTACTGCACATGGGTCCCGTTCAATTTGTCCCAGAAATCCTAACATGAAGAATGAAAAACGACCAGAAACGTGTCATCTCACCGTTCCAACTTCAATAATTACAAAAGTGCACACCGACGATATAAATGGAATGTTTTCTAGAGAAGAACGAACATGCTTGTATTGTATACATGAAACGACATAGTAATCTCGTCTCGTATTCGTTTTATATGTTCTTTCACAATAACTCAAAAAAACTTTTAGATTTTTGCTAGCTAAAAGATATAAAAAGCGCAGAAAAAGTATGATTGTAAAACAGAAATGATCATACTGTTGTTGTATTATATCCTATCATAAATTTGTTTAGCTTGATCCAACTTTACTAGTAAGTAGTAAGAAGCAGTGAAATAAACTCAGGGTGACTCATTTTTTCACATTTTGCTGTGGTACAATAATTTCCTTTTTTTTTGCATAACTTTCCTTAACCGTGTTTTAACTTTTGCTTTTATCTTGCACTTTGTCGTGCTCATTGTAGCTCTTTTGTATATCTGCTAGTAGAGCTAGACTTTTTTTGACACAGCACGTTTAGTAGTCAACTCAGCTATTTTGAGTTTGATGAAACGAACATTTTCATTTTGTACGTGGGTGGTTTAAGGTACTGACAGAACCCTGCTAGTTGTTGGTTTTAGCGATTCAAAACACTCCCACCCACATTTTTGTACATTGCATTCCGTAAGTAAACAACGGGAACGAACGACACTAACTATATTTTAAGTGTATCTATATCTTGGTGTAATTTTGCGTGCTGTCAGTTATGGATGTTTTTTACGGAAAGGAAAGCAGGAGCAGAAATAGGAACTTGTGAGCTTTTTACAAGAGTTTTATGTTTATGACGACTCTTTGTTCTTTTCCATACGGAGATGTCTTCCTACACCGTTCAAAGATAAATAGCTGAGAGAAGTACCAAAATAATATAGCCACTAAAAGCGAGTAAGCATACGTTTCACAGTTCTACATGCTCTATTTCTCTTTGTGTCCTCTCCGCAAATACTGCACATAATGATGTTTTTCTAGAATTTCCCGTGGATCCGTAATGACCAACTTTATCGCAGAATTGCATCTCTCGTTGACGGCGCCGTTTCAACCGTCTGTCAACATACACTAATAATGAGACAGACTGTCAATAAAGATGAATTTCCAAAAATAAGCAGTTCACCCTGCTTGTTTTTAATGCTTTGTACATACCCCCTGCGCTTTAGTGCTCAGTCGCACATATCGTTAGTTTTTTTGTAGTCTCAATGAAAACGGAAAGGTTACAAAAATATGACATTTTGACAACAAAACGGATGACTAATGATCTTTCTTCTCAGGCTTTCCGTTGGAAAAGCTTCTTTCCGCCAGAAAAGGTTGTGTTAGGTTAGCTCAGGACAATCTACACGACAAGCCGGAACGTTGTTATATACACTCCACATAGAACTGTGCACATCTTCCGGTTTGTCTCTGTCCCTCTATTTATCCGTTGTGATTCCTAAATACAGGCAAAGACATTAAAACAAAGCAAAATGTGTCCTGTTACAATATTTTTCTACTTCGAAATGAAAGCAGGCACAATGACGCAATAAATTCAATGAGCGATGTGGATTACTTCTAGAACGACTAGTAGTTTTGTTCGGTAATGGAGCAGTATAGCCGGGTGTGTTTAAAAAAACTGAGAAGGGATGAGAGAAGATGAGAAAAACAACACAACTGTTATTTTCTTTAATGCTCGAAAATGGCAAACTTAAGTAGCTTTTCCTGTTCTTTCGATTTTTTCTGTAATTTTCTCTAGCTCTCTATAGTATACTGCATTTTTAAAAGACAATTGAGTTGGGAGTTTATTAATATAGAAGAGGGATTCTCTTTTATGTACATAAACTGATATACGTCTACCCCGTCTACCATTCGGCTTTTCCTAGTGCCGAATAAGATTAACAAACTGCATGTTTTCCCACTTCAATAATGCATTATATTATGGGGAAACATTGTGTAGCACGTTACAAGGGTAATTTTGAAGTCTTGCTAATGCGTGTTGACGGTTGTGTTCATAGACAGCGGAATAGGAAAGTGCTGCTGGAGACTGACTTGTTCTTCAGTTGTACCTATCTTGAAATAATGTCTGCAAGGGATTTTCAAAGTGGTATATTACGCCGGAGAGTATATTCTATAATATGCTTTTAAGAACTTTCTAGTACATCGTAAGCCAATGACGAAAGAAAGACCTTCCTTCCGTCCTTTGTCAGAGCTTCATTGATGCTGTTCAATTATTAAAGACGAAAAGCGAATCTGCGACAGAAAAAACTTTCGCTGGTTATTTTGTTATCCAGTCGACTGACATTTTATTTAGTTTCTAGTTGACTGGTTCCATTGCGTATTGATTCCAAAGTTTCTCCCATGTTACAAATGACCGATTTTGTGTGCCCCTGTGGTTCACTGGAAGATCAGGTTTCGAGGTTTATATATATGATTATTGATTATTAATCAGAAATGTACTAGTTTTATGCGACCATATTTTCGATTACTGGTATGACAAGCACATAATCGGAAAGTCTAATTTCGTGGAATTTCCACAAGTCAAATTACTTTTCCCATCATGTAGCTTTACAAAATACAATTACCATTCGCCAGGTTGCCTGTGGCTGAACTAAACTATTAAATGGTGGTGCTGACAAATAATTTTCTGAATGAACGAACAGCAACTATTTTTAATGGCTGCATGTGGAGACAAATATGTACATATTTAATGTACAGGCAAGCCATTTCTCATTTTCAAAATGAAATTAAATATTGAAAATTCTAGTGTCATCGTTATTTCAATCGCTTGGCTTTTCTTTCATGCTGATCCTTTCGTGTTGAGGCATGCTCATAAATACAACGAAGTTTACAATTTTTTCACAGACGAATGTACTACACCTATTCTGACAAAAATGTTCTAATATATGTAGTCTTGAAAGGTCGAGCATATGGCTGCCCTTTATAACTCGTCTTTCAGGAGGTATCAAGGAAAGTGCACATCTGGCTCATAAAAATGAAAAATCGCATGGCAATTGGATTTTATAAAGAAGGCATTGGTGAAAGCCATAAACTCTGACGGGAGACTTCCATTTAAAACCGTGTTATATGCTACACAGCTCACTGTTGGTTATCTAGATAGGATTAACAACGAATTTTGCTTTTCTTTTTCTCATCAGTTTTCCCCCTCAGGTATATTTTTTCTCATGAAATAAGGTTCATGGAAAGTACAGTGCCTGGGTGGGAAATGGACTAATTTTCAATTTGAAATCAATTTCAATATTGACAATTGAATTAAACTTTGAAACAGAATCTTATTTTCCTTTGCTGTTGGGCAACTTTTTTAAATTTGCGAATTCCTGAGGATTTTGATTAATCCAAACAGGCACCATAGAATACGCTTTACCTTTCACGTAACTGCTTGTGCGAATTTAGAAAAAATCAATTGGAAAAGTGTTTCAATGTAATGATATTGTGCGACTTCCGTGAATTATATCGAATTGGAGAAAAGCAGAATACGATAGTCCTTCATTTGTTTTATGTACTCCATAACACGTACTCTAGATTGCTGAAGAAAATGTTACCCACGCGGCTTAAAGTCAACATTATTTTCCAACATATTGAGTAAAGATGAATGCAATGACGTTGAAAAAAACATCACATTTAATGGTCTTGTTGACAATTTTTACTGGAGCTGTGCATATGTGTATACATTACCTATGCGTTATTTTTATGTATTTATTGACCCGTATTGAGGTCAATGACGATAGTTAGTGCGACGTCTAATAATACGAAAAACAAAACACCTAAGGATCAATGACACAATATAACATCTAAGCGATCACTTCTATTCGATTTTTTAACTTTAACCTGGGATTTACATTTACTTTCTCTGTGAGAAGGAGTTTGAAAGGAACTAAAGATGATTTCCCGATAAGAGAAAGAATTGGACTCGAGACTCAAGTGAAATATACACAAATGTGCGGCAAAATGTAATATTAAAAAAGTATCTATCTAAATCTGTTTGCAATTAAATATTGTCTCCCCGTTGATCCTGCATCAATTGGGTGTACTGACTACATGATATTCGTTATTACTCATTGTTCAAATTTTTGTTTGGAAACTAAATAGACGCCTACAAACATACTCCACATTTGAAGATAGCGATCAGAAAGGATATAAAAGGAACACGAACACATCCATCAATACAAAGAATCATAGACTCTAAGAATGCTCCATTAGTTTTCTTTCCTGAAACATTAAAAGGTAGCACAGAGAAGAAAATACATTCCATCATTTATACATTGTTCACCACCCCCATACAACAAGATCAAACTTACATCTAGTTCCTATATTACCACAAAAACAGATATCATCATAAAACGTATTACATCCCATGCTTGTACGTGTATTAGTTCTTGCTTTTCTCTCATGTGAATGTAAGAGTCGGTTCAAAATGGTGCTTGAGCATTTTCTTGCCGCTCTATACAAACATGCTTTTTCCTATATTGAGAACTGTTAGAGTCTATTGCTGATTCTAGAAGAAATTAATATGGTGAGACGAGGGCAAATGCCTACATGTGTATGTATGTTATTATTACTTGCCAGCGTAGAGCCAATAACTTTTTTTCCAAAGAAAGAACAGAGTAGGCCTCTTTTGTTGACTTTCATCGATGAAATTGTCGTCGTGACCGCATTTTTCTGCTACTTCTATTCATCCCTCTTCTCAAATCATCCAGCGGTATCAATACAGCCACTCTTGCTTCTCTCCGCGAGTATTTCTATTCATTCTTACTTGAAAAGTCTACAGGAGGATCTAGAACACCAGAACACGAGCAAAAGAATCTTTGTGTAACCTCAAAGAGAGGAAGCAGGCCGAAATAAGTTGACGAAATGAACAAGGTGAAAGCAATACATTATTTTTGTTGAATTCCGTTTTCTTCTCTTTCCATCTTGTTTTCCAACTATTGCATGTTCACTTTCGCCCTCTGGATTTAAAAGGGATTTATGGCTGAGCCTTATGTGAAGATATATGTACCTACTCATCATGTCTTACTGGTCCATATTTCATATACAGAGGAAACAAAGAGCTGCCAATAGAAAACCACACATGTTAGTCCTGCACTCGGAAATAATTTTGCTGCAGCAGAGAGCCTCCCAAATTCATTCACACGCACACATCATTCTCTTTTTGATTCTTCATTTCTCACTTGTCCCGGCACAGCGATTGAATGCCCACTCGAGGATGTTGTTACATCACTTTCTTGGACAGCTAACTGAGCACTCATTGCGGATGATATTGCGCTGTATATATTAGGTAGTCATGTTTATATTGCCATTGAGGTTTTCAGAGGAGTAAAAATGATAATAAATGGTGGAAAAGTGCGATTCAGTGTCTTTCTTCCTCCCCTTGGAGTCAGCTCCTGGGACGCAGAGCTGCGGTAAAGAGTGTTTTCACAAGGGAGAAACTGAATGGAAGTGGTGTGCGCTGTGAGGTTTGAATTTGAGGCGCTGATATTCTGTGGTCCAATCTAGCCGGTGCAGAACCAAGGGAGTCTGTTATTCCCTCGCGAAAAAATAATAATCAGTAAACCGTCAGAGTAGATGATTGACTGTGGTGTTAGCCCATGAAATGGTTAGAAAGACAAATAGTGGTGGGTAAACGGAATATAGCAGAAGCTTCGCCTGGCAAACATGAAATGACATGCCCTCACTTTTTCAAGACTTACTTTCCCCTGGTTATGTTATATTTTCTCGTATCCTCATCATATCCATATCTCCTTTTCCGTTACTTCTCTTTCTTCGCAAGATTTATCGCGCCGCTTGTTTTTCTTTATAAATCAGCCATCAACGGCGCACACATCGCATAATGCTGTGTGCCCTTATCGGACTGAAAACTTAATTTCATCCAAGAGCGGGCAAGCATAATATAGCATATTAAAAACAAAAACCAGCGTGCGTGCGGGAAGCGATTTACTACATACAGTATAAAAATTATTCAACCAGTCAGAAAAAGGATGAGAAAATCGAATATAAAAGCGATCACTTAAAGAGATTATGGGCAAAGAAGGACAAGCACAACTTACTTTTTTCCCAAGCGTTTTAGCGTGGAGCGCCGTCATCATCATTATGACAATTATAGGCGAGTAATTACTGGGAGGGTTGAGCTGGGGATATAATATAAATTTTCGTCAGATTTTCCAGCCCCTTCTAGTATCCGTTTTCTTCTTAGGCTTTCCTTAACGGGGTCATCCACTTATTTCGCCGGTTTTGTCCCCTTTCGCGTTTAATCGAGGTATTTATGTTGTTGTAATATATACGTTCACGTTCTATGGCGCACGATGACTGTGTTGATGATGGTACCGTATAAGACCAAACGGTATTGTCCCCCAGAAGTTTCCTGTCAAACAATTGTAACAAATTGTTAGAAATAGTTGAAAAAATTATTGCCAAAGTTTTTTTAACACAAAAGATTGCCAATTAACTCTCTGTTCTCCTTTGATGACACACCGAGTCAGAACCAGAAAAAGAATGAAAGAAACGCCAAGACGGGCGTCCGTACTAAAGCACTGTCACTACTAGACCTCTAGCTACCCCTGTTACAAAGTTCCCCGTAGTACACATTCACCACCAAGTCCAGAAACTAGAAAGGAAACTTTTTTCTTCTTTTTTATCGATGTTAGAGACAAAAAGAGAAAAGGAAACTCAACGTAAATGAAATGAAAAAAGGAAACTTTTTATCCTCCGATAGTAGCAAGCAGTCCTAGAACTGTATATGTCGCCGTAGTAGGACAAGATAGAAAAAGGGAAAGCAATCCCATTATTTTTTACCTTTTGCTTTGTTGTAACCAGCAAGACCGTGCCATTAAGTGCGACATAAAAACACGCGTACTTACTAAACCAAAAAACAGAGATGCCAGCAGTAGCAGTGGTGTCTCCTATCAGAAAAGAATGTTATTGTATGTGTATACTTTATGTAGATGAACATACCAATCTAAGACCCGAATAAAAGAAGTTAGAGGAGGTAGATATATTCGAAAATATATTGTCAAAGATTTTGATTAATAGCTTTGATTACACTCCGACTTACGTCATTACTTCTGCACGAACATGGCACACAGGGATCCCTGCTAACAAGCATTGTACAGAATGAACGGCATAATTGTTTTAGTTTTTCCACAAAGCGCAAGCAAAGCAACCAACTAGGTATAACTACGCGCTTGTGTGAGATCCGTCTGGTTACACGTATACCTATATACAGACACTTTGCGGCATATTTATAATTTAGTTTTCCCGAAAATGAGCAAACCTTTCTTTTTTTAACAAAGGGGGTGCGCGTATAGACACTACTGTATAGGGATGGGGTGAGTTAAAAGATATTAATACGGTAGGTGAACTGTTGGAATTTCAATTGGGTGGGCTCGCTAAAAGTATTATTACTCTGATTCTCTTCTACTTGTTCCACTGCCTGCTCGTTTCTGCCGATGATGGCGTACATTACACAATACATAAAAGAGTATAAAATGATCCAATTCTCCTTTATGATACTTGTTCTTCCGTGTTCCTTCCTGTACTATACTGAAAAATAAACATTTTCCTTTTTTTTATCTTGTTGACCAGTGTGCCACCACAGATTTCCCCAGAGACCTATTATAATTTTCATACGTACGTATATACATTCGCTAGGATGGTTCCGCCAACCTACTATCACCGCGACCACTTTCTCCGCATCTAAATATAACTCGGTGCGATGTTCCCCGGCTACAGTGTAAGCAGAAACTTGAGCATTAATGAAAAAAAGAATGTGCGTTTTGCAATGTTATACTCTGGGGTTTACTTTGTATGGGTATCAGCTTACTGCCTATTAAATTCATTTTTGGAATGTCAGAACGTGAGATGTTTCATTTTGTACAATTCATATTCATAGGTAATAACTATGACTGTATGTGTGATATGAATCTACAGAGAACCAATTATAATATTTAGGAACATATCCACGACATCCGTATACGACGCACATGGCTTATTATATGGGTGGAGAAAGTGCTTAAACACATAAAGTGAAAATACACATGTCGTAAGGTACGTGAGCGTGCATGTGTAATTTAAACTATTACGCAACATCATCAATATAAGTATACTGGCCTTTTTCACGATTGGCAAATTTGTTCCTGTTTCATTCTCTCGTTGATAGTGAAAAGATGACATGATAAACGAGAGGATGCACATTTCGAATTCAAATTGTAGATGTTGGATGTAGGTATCATATACAATAAACTACTATAACACCGACCTATGCTTCCAAGCAGCCTTCACCCGACTTCACCAAGCATTCAAGAAATTTGAAGGTACATCTGACATGTACTTTTCAGCTGGAAGGGGAGGTTCAATTATACCTTGAGCACCAGCTGGTGTCTTGTGCTAGGGAGAAAGGCCTTTCATGATTTATTTGGTGATTTGTAGAGTATGTAATGGCTTTTAGATTGCATGGTTTCTTCAAATTCTTTACGTCTATTACCTACAAACAACTTTGTGATGCAGACACACCATCATTATCATCACTAGTGGCAGCACCATTTACTGTTGGCCCTGATCCTAGATACCATTCAGTTACAAGGAGAAAATGTCCATAAAATACAATGCATTTTGGAGATATTTTGCTACCATCATCGATACAAAAGCCTTGTGTGCTCATTGAAATTTCCGGGAGTGCTTCGTGCCAAAATGGATGAAAACGGATTTCATATAAATACGTGCATAATACAAAAAAGTGGCTAACGTACGCACACGGTCGTATAGTATAAGCATAATAAAATGCGGGCTGATGCACATTAGAAATAATATTACTATACAACAGACGTATCTTCATCCTCAACTTACCTAAATGGCATCGTTTCAGCATCGAATAAAAAGAGATGCTGCTATACATTTTACTACATACTTTTTCGTGCATTCTGCATTGTTATTATTACTGAAAGAAAAATGCTCTCCGAAAGGTGCTGCTGCTGTTGCCTCTCGTTATTTCCAGAATCGGTGCAGGACAAGACATTAGGTGGTAGAGGGGTAACGAGTGTGAGTGTAAAAAAACAATGTATCTATCCCTCTCTGTTCTACAATTATGTAACCAGAATCGTTATATGATCGCAATAAAACAATAAAGGTGCACCCATGAGCGCTCTTGCAAGTGCTCATAATGTACGTATTTCTTTTCTATATACATTCATAATACAATAAGTACATCCATGTTGTACTTACCGTCACCATCAGCTGTATTTCAGCAAAGATAACAGGTTTGTGTCTACAAGTCCGATAAAACTCATATAATGGTTGTTGGAGACGCTTGCTATTTAATGCGGTTATCGTTTTGCTAACAAATTCCCCACCAACTGACAAAGCCTTATCTTAAGTTAAAATATGAATCTGTAATTCTTTTAAGTATGTCGTTGCACGTTGGCCCATTATACAGTTTCGAAACGTACGGGTTGAAAATAATGATGTTTGCAATGGGAAGCTTTCTCTGCTCTTGGCTCTTTCGCTGGCAAACACAGAAATGAATTTGCCAGACATTGTGAGCGGAAGTATGACTGGATAGAGGACAAAGCGCTAATACGCTATATATGTAGGTGGAGGATTTATAGTGGTGGATTTTATCTAAAGTACAGCCATCACGGAGAGAGTACTTTAGTAAACGGTGAATACTTTAGATTTTGAAATGGAAGGAGGACACCCTCAGGCAAATACACGGGCGGAAAAACTTATGTATTTCCCCAGCCAGCAACTATCAGCAAGCGATATTGTAAAGTGGGATTCACAGTGGAATGCTCACATGCATTTACACAAAGGATGATACTATCGGACGGAGTGAAGTCACACTACCGTGTTAAATTATTTTCGTACTCTATAATACCAAGTGATCATCTAAAGTGGCTTAGGTAGTCGGAAATGAAAGAAAAGGCTGTATGGTAAGTGCGCCTTGCAATTGCATATCAGTCCCAACTTCAGATCTCCGACCAAGTGTAACTATCAAACGGTATGTAAAATCAACTAAATCAGATCGTTGCAACCTCAAGAGTAAGGTAGCTTTATCATGTACTTAAATAAAGTAGATGTTATTATTGCAGTGGGCTGTTTGTAGCGTGTCTTGGAGTTACGTGCAAGAGCAAAGATGCATGCATGGTAGGCAGGTAATATCCGTATCAGATGTCAACTGAAAGTAGGTCGATGTTCTTTACTTGCGGTTTTGCGGTGCAAGCAATGCATAAAATAACAACGATAAAGAAGCCCTAACTAGATAGTCAGCGAGCGTGAAAGCAAGAAAAACATTGTGCCTTTGCTGTATTCTCTTTGTCTTGGCCATACTACAACTCCTCTGTATTCTCTCCGTCTCCTCCGGAAGAAACGCTACAAGGGGAAAAATCAGACAAAAAGGAATGGCTATCTTGCCCATGTGTGACATTTCCACTCAAAATCAATTTCATTTCATTTTCCTTTCACTTGCTTTACACAGTTTCATGAGGGAGTTTGTTAAAAACCAAAGATAGCGCGGCATGCAAGAAAGGAGATACACATTCCTTTGTGGAGAATGGCATCCCTAACTTGTATATAAGAAGGTGGCCAAAAATGGTAGTAGTTCCAATTCCAAATCAATATCAATAATCTGTAAGTCTCTCTCTCTCTCTGAGAATACGGGTACTTTCTTTTTTCCTTTGCTCCTCTTTCTCTGAAGAAATGTTAGCTCTTCGCCGTATCACATCATCCTTTCACCGTTCAATCTTTGCAGCCTTCCAACCACACAGAACACAAGCACCTTTTCTGCTTGTGACAAAACCAAACACCCACGAAAAGAGAGGAGCTTCCTTTGTATAAAAAATTGGATTCGCCAAAAAATAAAACAAGAATGAAATGAATGTGCTGCTTGGATGGGTACACACCGTAACAAGCAAAAGAAAAAGTTTCAACGGTGGCGGTTAAAAGGGCTTATAAACACATGGAAATGAGTAGATTTGCCACTTTTCTTGTAGAAAATTGTATTTTGTGTTTGTGTGTGTGTGTGCCCGCGCTAAGAAACTTTCAAATAGTGTCTAAAAAGAACATCTCCATGTTTTCATTTAAGAAAAAGGAGGCGTACCAACAACAGTGCAAAAGTAAAAGGATTTCTTTCAGTCGGTGAAAGTCCACATCCTTTGCAGTTTGCAAATAGCCGCCTGTTTTCGTTCTCCTGAGTTTATTTACTTTTGTCTGTTCAGAGCTGTTGTTGAAATGAAGATACTATCGATGAAATGATTAAAACGGCCGCAGGTTATATTTATGCTACGCTACGTTGAAACTTTGAGATAGGCAATTTGGTGTTTCCAACGCAGATATCTGCTCCATTCACGCTTTACCATCTGCGCCTTATGCATATTTACGTACCACAACTCCAGTGGTATACGAATAAAATATAGACAGATCGAATGAACACAGGCAAGCATATATACATTTAAGATAGTTGATTTTTTAGTTGGCTTAGGGTGGTTGACGCTGTGTAGTTACATATAACTTTCAAAAGCCCTTTCCAAGCATGCATGTATGAGAAGAACCAATGAGGAAAACGAACCCAATTTGAAATTTGTACAATGCTCTACAGAAGAATTGTTGCACATTTTGTGGTTCTTCACAGAGTGGAATTGATAGAAAACGGGAGCGGAAATATGCTCTTGCTTTCTACATTGTCATCAGCGACAACAACAGACCGCCACTATACTGCCGATCGAGCCATACCCCAAATATTGACAAAAAAACGAACGAAAAAAATTTCCACCAAATCATCAAGTAACAACAACTATATTGCATTCCCCCAGCATATCAACCTACCTGATAACTATCTGGAGCTGAAAAAACTCTGTAAAATTTTACTTTTGAACTCTATTATACGTTTGAGAATGTTAAAATTGAATACACTTTTTTCACTAGTATGAACCACTAAACTTCAAGTTTATTCTATTTCTCCGCCTACTTTTTGTACACTTTTGTATACATAAAAGCATGGTAACTTTACCCATCGTCAAAGACTACATCATGTGTGTACTTGTGTTCGTCGAAAAATGTTTTTCTAGACAGATAACATCAATGCTAAACACATCATAGAATGTTCACTGAATACTGATGATGACAATGAGAAGAAGAATGATATAGAATAAAGATGATGCATGAGCAAGACACAAACAAAGATACAGTTTGCGTGCCGCCCTGTTGTTGCTTGTGTGTTGCTGTTGTGGTAGAAAGATATTTCTGAACGAGCGATGCCATGATCCGATATGAAGAATGAGAAAAAAGTGTGGTAAACTACGTTGTTGCAGGAAGCTTGTTGGCTGAAGTAATATTGAAACCAAATAGCAAAAAAACATCATAAAAACTTTTTTCCATCGTATTTGCTCTTTCCCTTTGGAAAGTAGAGGAAACGCACAGATATTTACTACAATAAGTACAATAACATCGTCCAACGTAAGAAACGATGATGGCGATGGGCTGTGTGTGTGTGCAGGGGCAATGGTAGGAAAGAATGGTAAATATACTAAAGGAAAACTAAAGTTCATGAGAGAAAAAAGAACGCTTGCGGAGCAAAATAAGAACTTTTTCTTGTCAATGTTTAAGACAGTGGATGTTGGATGTAGTCATTGGTGGAATAGTTACTAGATACCAAAAATCCTATTGAATTAGATACGGATAGTAGTGCTGTGATAATGTGGTAATGAAAAACAGTTTGAGCTTAAGTTTTTCTCTATTTTTTTTACTTAACCCCCTATAGCAGCGGATGCCAAACTCACAGAAAAAGAACTCGAATGATCTTTCATTTATCTTGTCTCTATACCACTGCCGACCGTTGACGAAGGTATGCAGGGCACTGCATTCGTTACCTAATGAGAATTAGAGTCAGCCATTTATAAAAATGATGATCAGGCGTATTGTTAAAAAGTGCTCATGGAAAACAAGTGCATCATTCAAAAGGATTTGGCTGATTGTAAGTATCAGCAAACACGTCAATATGAAAACCTGATTGGACGAATTGGGATATAGTAAATGCACAAAAACCTTGATACAAGAGCCTAAGGAGGAAATCCCTATATGGACCCAAATCAATATTTTTGTATTTTTGACGAACCAGCGATCAGTTAATTTATATAATATAGATAAAAATGTATGCCTACGTAACACTCGTTTGTCAACTTTCAGTATATTCTTTTATTTTACTCATTCCTATTAGCTATTCATTTATAGTAAGAATTTTTTTTAGTATATAGGGGTCTAAGAGTATTATTTTCGGAACACTGCATTACCGCTTAATAGAGTAAAACTTGCCTTTTTCTCTACACCTTTTTACTGACTGCCACTCTTTTTGGACAATAAAGATATAAACTCGGGCAAATATTTCTAGGGACCCAAAAAAGGTGAATGGTGAATATGCTGAAAAGCTATCCATACATATGTTTTATCCAACATAGCAGTTTTTTTCAATCTATTTATTCGGACAAGACAATCCAGCTTGGGTGCATTTGTAGAATAAAAATATAAAGTAAATTGCTCGTAATGGCACTGTAAGGAAATGGTGAAAATGACAATTCTTTTCAATTTCTTCCCATTTTGTCACGAATAAAATCGAAATGGGGACATGGCTAGAGAGAGAGAAAATATGTACAGTGATGCTCACACAGGAATGACGAAGATGATTACAACAAGGGAAAGTAGAGAGAGGGGGACATGACAAGATGATAACGAGAATGCACTACTAACGATCTATGTAGACTGTACGCACGCTGCTGCTCATTCATAGGGCATGTGTTCAGTCACCAAATATAGGACAATAGACTACAGAAAGATGTGAAGAGAAGATTGATAAAAATGATAGAAGTCGAAATAAAAATAGAAAAAAGAGAGGTTGTTTGACTGCACTAGGTACCCTTGCGTAACCTACTTCATACTTTTTTCAGCTGAAGAGACATTTCGGAAGGAAAAAAGTGAGACTGGAGGATGTGTTATTTGAATCTGTCAGAAAAGTCGAAAAGTTCTCCATTACTTCATCTTCATTCTTTCGTACACTTATTTTTCCCGTCATCTCTATAACAAGAAATGGCTATGTCTATGCCTGTCTCTTCTTGTGTCATTGCCAATCGCATCTTCGTCGTACGATCATATAAATGTATGACAATGACGAGTAGTTCTAGCTGAACAAGATTGTCATTCGAAGCTAAATTATTTCCTGACGATTCTTTTCAATTACCACTAGAGAGAGTACCGACCGGGCAACTACACAGCTTTATGGGTAGACAGAAGGGCCGCAGCAAACGCAAAACTTTCTCCGACAAAGAAAAGAAAAAAAGTTCACTGCTGGTAGATGCTGCATTCTTCTCTCATATATTTTATGGTATGGTCATTCCATTACACATTAAATCTGAAAGGAGAGGACATGCATATACGTCTTGAGCGGAAAACCAATTTAAAAAATAACCTTGTATGTAGTGTAGAGCCAAAGCCAAAATAACTTTTACACACCGGGGAACGGTATTGAAACATTTTAATCGGCATAATAGAAACACGCTCTGGAGAAATGTACACGTATATCTTATTGTAATATCATTCTACATTCATATATTTTTCTATATCTGTATTTCAACGATAAGCCTTTTTATGGGCAGCACCACAGAACAACAAGGAAAGACGTTATTTTGAACTGCCAAGTAAACTGACCTTTACCCTTATAAAATGCATCATGATGAGAAAGACTCATACCAGTGGTAATAAGATTATTTTAAAAACTATTTATATCAAGACCTGTGGTATGATAATACTCCTGATATACATGTCTTGATACAGATTCTGCAATTTTGAGTTAGATACTTTCACAAACTGTGTTAAAAATAATAAACAAACAGAAAGATAATGTAATGTACAAAGCTCATGTATTGTATTTAATGTTTTAATTTACCAGCGCTTGCGCTTGTGTAATATACAGGTTGGTGAACTCTTATCAGTAATGCATTTGCGAGGTAGACCCAAAACATTTAAGTTTTGACTCTGATAAGCGTATTGAACCGGGTTGGCATACAAGTTCCTTCCATTTCCGATATACATAGTTCTTTGTGATTGTTGTAACAGTGATGATAAATACGTGTTTGCTACTGTGAAAATGTAAAGTTTGTCTTTTGTACACAGCGTGTTTTCTAAAGAAACGGAAATTTGAAGTTCTAGCTGACATTTTTGATTGACTATCGCCGTTCCTCCTTTGTATGTATATATACACATATGCGAGCCACTTACTTGTACACATGGCTTATGCATGCATGACAATTTAATCTCGTCAGATTACAAAGGTATATATATGGAGACACGTACATATTTTATGTTCATTTCTTTCAAAAGAAGAAAAGTGGACTGCTTTTTCCAAATGTATTACGAGAGGAGAGATATGTGCGGACATTCCCGTAATGCATTAGATATATATGTGCATATTTTTTGTATGATTACATTTTGTATACCCGTCAAGAGAGAAGTTGAGACATTTCTGTTTTGCGCCAGCATGACGTCTCAGTGTGTGTCGTTTGTGCCACCCTGAAAGAAATGTTGTTGAGTTGCATGATATATATATTTGGTTCGTCGTGGTGTAAAATTCATTTTAACGCATCCAACGCCACAACAGTGAGAACGTGGAACTGGGAACATTTTAACTAGCACACGACAAAATTGCAAAATTCATCTGCACATTAAATAGGCATTGCTACACTTACAGTAACAGACCACCAAGAGAAAAAGAGAAACGGCGAAAGAGTGAAAATTCCCTTTTGGGATGACATGTAATCACGATCACAGGATTTTGTTTCTTCGCTGGTACGCTGTTCATCATCGTGTCTGTCTGTCGCTTTTAGAGTAAAATACATTCGGAAACCAGCACAGGGAAAGGGAGGAAAACAAAAAGTGGAGAGCTACACGTGTATAGTAAGCAGTAGTCTTGTCGCCATAGTGGCAGTTTAGACCCGTTTACCAAAACAGAGAAGAAAATAGCGGCGGAGTGAGTGAGCACTATGACATGAATTTGACGCACAATATACAATGCCGTCGTGAAGGAAGCCGTAACTCTTTTTTCCGTTTTTCACTTGCATACTACTTGCAAGCTACCGGTATTTTAGGCAAGAGAGGGTGTTTTGGGAACGTACATAATACGAGCATACATACTCACATACATTCATGTCTGTCAGCCTCTTATTGAAATAAAACTTTCTACAACGGGATATACTCCTATAGTGTGTGGTTTCTACAAAACAAAGTAAAAGTCTTCAAATGAGTTGAACAGGAAATGGCTTCAATTGCTTTCACTTTCTCTCGGTGACACTACGCGACTTTCGGGTCTAACTACACGAAAACAAAACTTGATATGTATACAATATAGTCAAATATGTGACATATTACAATGTGCTATGTATAAACCTAAGTAGGCTTGTTCTTCGCCTTCAGTAGACCTTCATGCTAGAAACGACCCCTCCTTGGAATGCCAGCAACAAAGACGATGATGAAACTTACAAAGGGTAACTTTGTCTCCCTCAGGTCGGAATCCGAGAGAAGAAAATCCAATTATATTTACATTTTGATTCACTCCTTACAGACAGACTACATACACGCCGCCGCTTGCTGTAAACAACGGTACTGCCTATTTGTACATATGTGTATCCACCTATTTCGTGTCTCCCCATTTGCTAAGTCTAAATGCACATATGTAGATACGAATGCACAGCAATACTATCTATTAGCATGGATAACTGTTGTCGTGCATGGAATTTTTATCAATCACCAATCAAAGAACGATGCTGCATAATACGCATCATTTATTTATTTGAAAGGAAGTTATGTGTTTATAGTCAGTATCAGATAAAAGTAACAGATATATGGGAACAGAAGTGAACAAGTCGTCGGCGAAGTAGAATGGATGTAGGTTATGTATGCCTACATCCACCTTTGTATTGGGTTGTTGACACCTCTACTTTTCCAGTCTTTTTGGTTTTTGTATCACAAAGCTTTTTCTTCAAACAAGTTCGTATTGTTGTGGGTAGAAAGTTTTTTCCGGAATTCGGAACAAAGCAGATGCTGAAATATCAATTTTACCCATTTCGGTGATGGATTTTAGCAGGTGTTTTCTACGCAGAATCTTCTTCTTTGCAATCAGAGATGTTACATTGGCCGGCTGTGATACCTTTTGGCCAGTCTGGGACTGAAAAGGCAACAACAAATTGATATATGCAATAATACGGATCCTAGCAATGGGTGCAGAAACGTTGCGTTGCATTACATGCTTACGTAATGGTATACTGACAGGGTAAAAAAGTTATCAGGAATTGTGGTAAGTA
>JAHZNE010007864.1:0-25859 GCA_027744055.1 Callyntrura sp. NNG-2020 | reverse complement strand
CGTAGTTTCTCACGAAGGTGGATTACACCGTTTTATTGGTAATGAATTTCAGGGAAACATAACACAGCGGTGGGTAATCAGGTCGATTAGGAGAGAAGAAAAGAAACACAGCATGTATGTCTGTATGCATATTTGCCACGTGCTGCAGGCACTACGACACACACACACACACACACACACTCTCTCTCTCCTCTCTATTGCCTAATTTATTTCTCAAGTCTCGAGTCCCAACTTTTCTATTGGTTATGCAGACCACCAGGAATGATGAGGGTTTGCAAGGAAAAATTAAGTTAACTACTATAAACCTCTTACTTGGTGATCTGCGGAAAGTTTATTTTAAAACAAAATTAATTATCAAAAGAAAATTAACTTTTTCAATCATCCTCTCCTTCTCTTCTCCTTCCGCTGCCGCCTTGCCGTGGAGCACCCCGGGTTTTGTATGTATATTTGCGATAAAATATGCCATAATAATAGAAAAACCACTTCGGTGTTATTAATGAAAACAAGTTGAAGATGAGGGAAGGAGCGAGAGGGAAAAAGAAAAACGTGAAAATTTAATATTTTTTTTTGCCTTGCCTCGCCTTTTTTTTATAGGCGGCGTTGGCGTTGCTGCTACCGCCCTTTATTGGTTTATTCAAAAGGACTATGATGAAATTATTACGGGGATCAGTCTGTTAGGAGAAAAAGTAGAAAAAAAAGTCATAGAGTAACACAAACAAAAAAGTTTTTCCTCTTTATAACAACTAACTTGCGTCTTGTCCTTCTTCCAAAAAAACCCTCATATATCCGCTCGCAGCTTCTGCCATTTTCTTTCGTTTTAGCCAGAAAAAGAATGACAACGCTGGGGATAAATGTGTCCACGAAGAAACACACCACTTCTTAACTCTCCTTCCCAGAAACCTATTAACTTAAGAAAAAATCAATTATTTTCCTTTAATGAAATATAAACATTAAATATGGCACTCTTCATTTTTTCTCAGAGCATCATCCCAAGTGTTTTTCTCGGCTTCCCCGCACTACCGTTTCGTTTTCCACCGGAATTGCTTTCGCAGGGGCAGTTATAACGGCCTTACCTCTGAAAGTTTTATATGTTGGGGAGGCGGGCTTAGCATAAGGCAGCCACACTTTTTTGATGGCACCGTTTTACCGTTAGCTGCCAGGGAGGTTTATTCCTGACTTTGTCACTTTCCCTTCTCTCTTCGAGTACAAAGTAAGTAGGAAAACATAACTTGATATACATTATTTATTACGCTAATATTTACATTTGAACCAATAACCTGTCAAAATGAAAGTGACTTTTACAAATTGATACGTCGGAGAGCATTAGCATTATCATTAGAGTAAAATATATACAAATATTATAGGCAGTTGATACGTACTATTTGTAGGGTTTCGTCATCTCCCCCTCTCTGCCTCTCTGTGTTTCCCCTCTTTTGCGAGGAAAATACTCCCACTCAGAGAGAAGTAAGAGGAAAAGAAATAAAGGACAAAAATCTACGTGATTAAATATATACAATCGGGCTACAATTCCCACAAATTATACGCTCGGCATTTACGGGGAACCCAGAATGCGACGTATGTGTCTACTACCTACCACGCTTTGTACAGGACGAGGCCACATGCATTATCGTCGTCATTCTTTCCTTAGAGCCCCTTGTTTGTTATTGTTTGTGTAGGCGAATTATTCCAATAAAAACAAACAAAAAGGAAAGAGAAACATAGCGTGGGGAAACGCTCACCGCCGCCGCCGCAAGGCCAAACGCATATATGCACTATACACATCATATGAGCATACCTCCGCCAACTACACACACACATGGTGCAAAAAAAAGTTTCAGAGAGCTTCTAAAATACTGGTGTGCCCACCGTTGCCTTTTCAAAATACCTCATATTGATAACATCGAAGAGTGAGTGTTTAAATCAACCAACAGTAAACCAACACAACAGTCATGTCACCCAATCATCTAGACTGCACAGACAAGTACTTTCTCTCTCTCTCTCCCTCTCTTTTTCCCTCACACACACGCTGCTCCCATGTTCCAATTTTTAGTGGAAGGTAACTTCACCTAATAATGCCTGTCGTTATAAATGTGCACTCACATTACTTCAGTGCCTAAGGAAAGGGAAAGCAATCTGGGGGAGAAAGTAAAAAGAATTTTTTTTATACCCCGGCGTTCATTTCATTAACTTGTTTTCTCCTACGGAAAGATGGGAAAATTATTAACAATGTTTATCTTAACTTTGTTTCCCCCACTTGCTACATACAAAAAAGTAATAGAAAAAAGTAGCAGAGCACACTAACATACACAGGGTAAAATGCAAACACACACGTATAATCATCGTCATCATCATCATCATCATCATCATCATCCCTTACCATAAAAATAATAATAATAATAATATTATTATTATGTACACCAAGACCATTACTGAAGTTTCTTTTTGCAGTTTTAAATGATTCCTCTGTAGTATAAGCTATGAAATCCTGATGATAAGGATGCATTCTCCAAGTTTCTAACTTTTAGAGAACAAGTTGGACGTTTTCGGTGATGTCTACTGCAATAATGTAGGCACATGCCACTTATGAAAATCCTCCGAATAACGTGTCTACTATGTGCTAACAGTACCAACGTTCACCCCGTTAGACGATGCAGGTACTCTCAAAAAATACCCCATTAACAGCATTATGATGCATTTTCTTTTCCATAGAATGTGTCCTCTCCTTTTGATCCAGGGCTGGTGTTCTTATCTCTGGACCTTTCCCCTCTTTAGGGAAAGGGCGATGACGGTGACAACAATGAGACTTGTCTCTCCTCCCGTGTTTTCTCATATTTTACACTTAATAGCGTGTTCAACAATACAAAATGAAGGTACATTACAGGTTTGAATACACTACTGGGTGGCAGGGAACGGACCATTATTATGTAATCGGGGGGTGCACGCACAGTTACGCAATTTTTTTGTCAGGACCAGAAATTGAAGGAGGTGGGGCTGGTTGTCCTCATCCAAAACATACATACATCTTATATAGCATTGGCATCATCATCATCACCACCGTCGTCGTCATCATCGTCGTCATTACCAATTTCTTTACTCATCGTAGACATCTCCTCTCCTCCTACTTTCAGGTTGAATGCATTCCAACTCGTTTTGGACCTTTTAGTAGCCGCAGTTAAGAAGGAAGCCAACGCGTCAAGTAAACTACTGCAACATGAAAATGCTGACTTGACTTGATTCCAGCTTGTTTTGACCGTCGTCGTCGTCCTTTCGTTGTGGTCCGAGCGTTTTGATACTTTTGTACCCGAGTTGATTTGAGTCGCTGGTGCACTCCTGTCGTAGAGAGAGAGAGAGAGAGAGCATCAGCATTCATTCAACACCATTTCAAGCTTGAAGCTGGGGCTTTTCTTGGGTTATTATGGCCTTTGTTGTGCGAAATGGATAATGGTGTGCTGTGTGCTGGTATCGGAATGAGGAGGATGTTTACGGGACGATGACGGTTGTGCTGGTAATATAAAAAAAGGAATGGATCGGTAATTTAAGTAGTAGCAGAAATCTTGTTCGCTTCTTAACAACAACCATAATGTCTCTTGTAACAAATTGGGAAGGCGGAGCTGGCAAGACGGAGCCGAAACAGATGATGATAATGATAAGGGCTCATGTAATATGCCTCTTTTGCTTCCAGCTCCACTTGAACATTGAAAAAGAGAGAGAGAGAAGAGGGAAAAATTGTAGCTGTTTTCGATTTGACATGATGAAAAGTGGTTTGTAGATGTTGATACCTATTATGCTGGTTGGTAAAAGGTAAAGAGGCTTGGCTTGATGATGATAAAATGGATGGTGCATGAAGATGACGATAATACTCGGGAGGATGAGGGTGATACTAGTGGAAAATGCGGCAGAGGCTATTTATTTGCCTCATTTTTGGCTCTTGCGTTTCTGCGTTGTTGTGTGTGGCAGAGGGACACTACAACACTACTTGAGTGTAATATATGCGCGCTGGCATCGGAGAAAATGGATGACGGAATGGATGTTTGAAAGCGGGTGCGCTAAACAGCGCATTTTATCAAAACATTTAAATAGATTGATTCCATTTTCTCAATAAAACTGATTTGCTTATTCTTTTGTGGGACTTTTATTGTGCGGTCTTTGTTGTTGTTGTTGTTGTTGTGTGAGGATGATGCTACGAATATTATGCATATCTTATCAAATTTTGGTTTGAAAAAACGGGCCACGTTTGGAACGTCTTTTCTGGAGGGGAGATATTGGCTCTTCTCTCTCAAGCAGGAGCAGCAGCATTGTCGTTATTTATGAGGGATAATCGATCAATGTCCTTGTTAGGCAGAGAGAAAAAAGACGAGAAGACGATTTTGGGGAGAGGAAAAAGCAAAAAATTCGTTTGCTCAATTTCGACGTATTCACTTATGGAAATATGGAGGAGAGTTGTATTCAAGGAGCGTTTTTACCTTTTCAATCTTATTATGCATCTCATGACTTCTTTACTTGTCCGTTTCAATGATGACAATCATCATTTTTATGCTTGTTCAATTTAAGGTTGCTTTAGGGGTGCACTACACTCGAGAGAGACCATGCATCAATATCAGGGAAAATGGACAGGAAGTTAACAAGTAATCCAAGAAGGCTTTTAACTATACAATAGCATCGGTAGATAAGATAGCAACTAATGATGGCCCGATAAGTACATTGATACATGAGGCCTTTGTTGAGGCGGCTATTGCAGAGTTGCCGTCTTAAAAGTCTGTGTTGGACGGGATTTGTGGAGTTGTTGGTTGCATGCACACGACCTCTATAACTAATCGTTCTGTGGCTTTTTCGATGTCGTTTTACAGAGAGAGAGAGAGAGAGAAACAGGAAGAAATAAATTCTCGTTTTCTTGTCCTTTTCACATGCAAAATAAGTGGAGAACCCGACCCAGACTGGAATTGGCAATTGGCTTGCATTCTAATTATATTTTATCGTCATTCATTTTATTTACTTCTTGTCTTTTAAAAAAATAATGTTATCTCGTCCCTGTACCTCTCTACATATCCATAATAAACCCGCAGGAGCGCTTGCCATGAGCACGATGCGAGGACAAAAACGGCATGTAGAAACACGAACAAGCTGATATTTTTTTGCTCGGAGAGATTTATGGCAGCATAAAGAATATTTTTGTGCAGTTGCATTTTAAATATGGGAATGGTTTGAAGTATTTAATGGCGATTTGTCATATTGTTGTTGGCTTGTTCGGGTCTCTCTCTCTCTCTCTGTTGCCGATCGGCCATCCGTGAGGTGCGTGCCTCCATTAGGCACGACTTACTAAAGAGCGTGTACATATTTTGTACATTATTACAGCAGCCCTCGAGTATTTTTGTGTCTTGCTAATTACGTACGTGGGTAGAGCCACAACGGGCAAGGGCAACACACAGTCGTAGTCGCAGTAGCTGTCGTACTACTGGTGGTGGTGACGGCATTAGCAGACTGGCAGACAGGCCAGGTGATGCTAATTAGTGTGCATGACGAAACAGATTCGTCTTGGTGCTTTGTGGAGGATTCCGATTCGAACCAGTCAAACATGAAACAAGTCAACAGGAATGGGATATTGTCAAAATTTATTTTCACGACAGACCATGAAAATTACATTTTTTCTGGATAAATGAAAGCGTGTGGGAGGACAGGGGGATATGCTCATTACTACTTTATGTACCTGCCCTGCCCTACCTCACAAACAACCAGGCCCCACCACACCACCAGAGCAGAGCTTTAAACGGTATTAATGTCAAAAACAAATGATTGACCAGCTGCAATTTTTATCTTTAGTTCTCTCGAAAACACATTTACTATTTGATATACACACACTATCTATCTATCTATTCTTCCCCTAACCCTACACGACTGACTGCGCATTCTTTTTTTGGCGTTACACATTATTGCTGATCCAGCGAAAGATGCTCGGAATTTAATAATATATTAGTAAATTGCCCAACGCCTACACACACACCCGTACAGTCACCGGCACACTGCTGACTTTTTCTCTTCTCTACAAAACAACAATTATTTAGGGCATGCTTGTATTACAGAGAGCAAGCCTGTGCCCAAGAAACATTTTAATTGTGTCTGTCAGAAACCATGGGGGTCCAGTTTTGCAGTCACCAAAACCCCCCAAAAAGGTCCGTACTTCCCTCTTTGTTAGGGATTCAACGTTAAAACTGGAACGCGAGCGAGGACGCACACACGTTTCCATTTTGTGTGTAGTCCTTTAAAAGCCTCACGCTGGAAAACAGCTGCTCTCAATTTGTCCTCCCTTTTGTGCTGGTGGTTAAGGGACACACATTCCGCGATATATTCTGAAAAACTAATATTAAATAAATGTCCCTGTATCGCATTATATATTTTGGAGAACTTGGGAACAATACAAATGGACAACCCGAAAAAAGGAAAATTTCCCAAAGTGCACTAAATACTTGCGAAGCATATCCCCAGAAATGTATTCCAAACAAGAGAAAGAATTATTGGAAGATGTGGGCCAGACCGGGAGGTTTCGGGCATGTCGTCCTCCCCTGAATTGTATCAACAAACAATAGCTTTTCATAATGCAGTAGGACATAATAGCTTGCTGAATATTTACTTGATCGAGGTAGAGAGAGAGAGACAGACATTAAACACAAGAGAGCCAGACTACATCACAGTTTGATCTGCACTAACTTTTGTGTCCTTTGTGTACCTTCCACGAACACATAAAGCAATCGGGAAAAAGATGGAGAGTTTTGGGGACAAAATTGTGTGTACTTAGTTGTCGAGGGAAAAAGGACCACAAGAGAGAGAGAGAGATAGAGAGAGCTGTGTACAAGCTTAATGATCAGAGGGAGAGGGAGAGAACCCTGATGATTTTATCCTTCAGGTTTGTGTGTACTTCCCATATATATTACGAATAAGCGACAGGAGAAATAATACCACACTATATATTATACAGCGGGAATATCATATTAGAAATCGAGTATTCAACAACTTGTGAAAAAGTCGTCGTCCCATAACGTGTTTATAAACACCAATCTACCTACCGATCGGTGTTTCATCATTTAAAATAATGGGGATGTTTCATGATCCTCATCCTGCAGGATTTTTAGTTGGGTAGCAGTGGTAGCCCTGTTTCCCCGTTCTCTCGTCTTGACAATAAAGTTATAAAGATATGCATCATCGTGTATCACCGGGAAACATGTACCTACTTTCTTTCAAAGGGGATTATTACGCAACGTCAAAATACAATGTCATCCCATATGCCTACCTTTTCTATACACTATATATTATTCAAAAAATCTATCCGTCCGTACTATGCCCCTCAATGAACTGAACTGGAAGCCAGAATGGCAGTATAGAATACACTCCATCTAATAATATTTAACAAAATCATGTTGTTCCTGACGCGAGAGGATTTTCCATAGTGGTTGTGTGTGTGTGCAGGAACTACCTACCTACAAACAGGCTGTGTTGTATTCTGGATGTGGGTTCTACTCTACGACGACTACTTGTACTTTTACTTTCATCAACAATGATAACAATCAACAAAGAACAAAAGCAACAAAATTATTGTTCTGTTGGCTACTTCTTCTGCTGCTGCTGGCTGATTGTTCTCAGTGTGTGTGTCTACTGAAATGTTCACAGCTACTTGTATTGCAGAAGATGCACACACACACACACACACACACACAAGCTGTACTTAAACTGTCGGGTACAATAGCTGTCCTTCGTCCTGGGTATTATGCTGGCATCATCGTCTAGTAGCACTACTGCTGCTGCTGCTGGTATGATGATGAAGGAGACGGGCTCAATCTGGCCATTGTTTGCAATCCGGACGTTATATAATTAAAGCAATACGGAGAACGTTGCTGCTACCCAGACCACTACAGATTGTTTTGGTCCTATTGTCACCGTCACACCACCACCACCACCACTGCTGTCTCAAAGTTTCTTGCAGTTGCTGTTTAATGTATAATGTTATACGATAGTGCCACCAATAATACGGTTTTTGTCACCATCACCGTCATTGTGTTCAAGACCACGTCAAAATACCAATTTCTCCATAGAAAAGCGTATTTACTCAAAATCAGAAGCGGAGTGTGTAATAGAAAGCACATGTTGGGTTGCATTCATCTTGTTTCTGGGTGCACTTGTGTGAGTATATGTATATATATGTATATATGTATCCTTGCCAGCTTTGTTAAAAGTACACGCGTAATCACATTTAATCATATCAATATAAATAAAATAATAATAATAATAATAAAGCGCTCGGTTCTCTATTCTGCAGCAGCCGGAACAGTATTATTGTTGTAGCCCCGACCACAACTTATTGTTAATACATGACGACGTGAAAAGCAAGAGGGTTTGCTTTTTGAGGAATGAGAGATGAGAATGTATATGCACACATGTATGAATGTATTCATTCCACGAGGGACGTTTGTTCGAATGAATCTTAATGAAGTATTTGCATGATTTTTGACAAGTACCTTAATACTTTCTAGGGAATAAGCAGAGAGAGAGAGAGAGACTTAATATGAAATGAATGCATGTGGCAGGCGGGATGCACATAATCCCTGGGCACATGTGTGCGTAATTTATTATTTGTGAATTCGGAATTGAATATATAGAAAAGAAATCTGTCGTTTAATATCTCTCTGTGTGCTCTCTTCGTGCAGCAGGATTGCATCGACAGAAGGAAAATAGTTGAACAAATGACTGAAATAAATTAAATGTATTTTTACTACAACTATTGATCTTAGTTAGAAAAAAGGAATTCAGGCAAATCACCGTCACGTTCTGTGGTGGAACATATTTTTGTCAATCATAGAAAGGAAAGGAGTTTTAGAGAGAGAGAGAGAGAGAGAGAGAGAGAGCTGCTTGGATTTGCTACAGGATTTTCCACTCGCTGCTGCCACCAAAGAAACAGCAGGATGCCCTAGAGAGAATTTTGTATTGTTGTTCCTAAATGGACAAATAATTTCTGGTTTGTTCACTATTTCCACCACCGTACTTGTGTGCGCCTACCTAACAAAACTGAAAGAAAAATGGGATAAAGCGAAAACCAGATCATTATTTAAGACACTTTATTACAAGTAATCTCTCTCACACACACTCTTGAAAAGCTTAGGCACACATACTTGAGACTTGTGCTGGATTTCAGTAAATTATTGTGACACTCTAATCTAAGTTCACACAATCACATCGTCATAGTCATCATCATCATCCACATGCCGAATTCCTCACCACAATTCATTAATTGGTGATGTGGTTTAAGACCTGAAGTTTTCAAAGTATTCTTTTCTCAATGACTTTGCCTTTGAGAGGAAAGAGACGTTTTTCAAGGGAAATGAAATTGCAGCAGCAGCAGTAGTAGTAGTGTGTAGCTAAGTGAGTAACAGTAATTCATTTGCCTCACCTACTTATCAAAACTCACAATTTTTTTTCTGACGCAGATGATGATGATGGGGATCCATTATGCATATGAATGAATAAGGTAGCATTATAGAAATAAAATAATAATATTCCTTGGCCAGCGGATGGAATTAAAATAAGTTTTTGGTGGCTGAGGCAATATTATATTTTTACTGCTGTTGGATGAAGTAATATAGTCATAATAAAAGGTGTGCTGCCCTGCAGGGTGCCCCGTCTCATAAAAAAGTTTTTACCCTTGTTTTCCCTCACTCTCTCTCTCTCACGCACTCCTCTCTCTCTTCACAGACAACTAGTACCACTACCTCCGCCACACACCACCAACTACAAAAAACTCTTCAGTGAATGAGCTAGCAAATAGAAGAAGGTAGACAGGCCCGTGCGTGGCCCCTGTCCTGTTCTTAATCTAGTGGCATGGTAGTAGTAGTAAAATTTGTTTACAAGCTCGTCCCTCAGTTTATACACTTTTTGATAACATTGCACTTTTTCATTAATCGTAGTACCCAAGTACCCTGTGGCTTTTTTAGAGAGACTATTCAGCCCAGAGAGAGAGCATGCTAGTCACAGCCGCAGCTGAACGGCCTGGAGAGCTCGGAAAGTATACTTAATAATAATATTATTACACACATATATATTCACGAGGAAGTGATATCTATACCGAGAGAGCATGTTATATAATAAAAAAACAAAAATGTTTACTAACTACTTGGACGCAGGCTGCAGCAGCCCAGCTTAATAAAATTTGACTGGGTGTTATACCCAGAGAGAGGGAGAGAGAGAGAGAGCTTATGGATAGTTCATTCATACATCTAATCAGAATTGATTGTGAGAGCTTTTGGATTTGTCTTTGTAAATGGAACCAGACCTGTGAATAAAAGGAGATACACAAAAAGGAATTTTATACGAGGGCAGTAGTAGTAGCAGCATTACAGACGCTCACCACAAAAAGCGGGTATGTGAGTGAGGTAGGTTGTTGTTGGTCGTAGTAAACTACCTACCTACCCATGCTGCTAGGAGGGATGCGACGTGTAAAACTAAAACTTACATTCAGCTCAGGTATGCATCTTTTATTTGCTTATCTTTTTTTATCATCGTCCTCATCACAATACCACTCTCCAGTCGAAGCGAACACAAAATCAAACCTCGATCCCTTTTTTCTTTCTTTATGTCTCTCTCTCTCTCATGTCGCATCACTTATTCATCTCTCTCTCTCTCTGCCTTTGCGTGTCAGGGCGATGTCATTATAAATAGGAGTACAAATTGAAATGACTTCATGTTTCCTTTTCAAGTTTGTAGTTGCGGGATATATAGTTCACTTGCTCTTATTGCTTACGTCTCTCTCTCTCTCTACCCTGTACACTTTTTCCTGGTACGCAGTACACAGTTTGGTTAGGTATTCCTTTTTTGACAGGAGTATGGTTACCCGCTTTATCCCAACGTAGTACGTAACTACTGCTCCCTATAAAAACGGGGTTCGATGACGATGATAATAATGAAGGCAGAAGGGTGGCAGTAATGACAGAAAGAGAGACTAGTCAAGTTGTAATAACAACTGAATTTGTTCCTCACATGCTCTCTCTCGCTTCAGTCGCAATCGTTTCAGGGAATGACAAGGGTACCTACAAAAAACCTGGCCCCGTTCCTTCCCTTCTGTCTGGTCAAAATAAAACATAAAGTATGAGAAAATGGCTCGTTTAAAAGCCTTCTTTCAATACTCTTTCGTTCGTCTCGTCTTTTGAAAAAGCACAACAAAAGTAAAAAAATAAAACGATTTGGTGGTGGACAGTGTGTGTCTTGTTGTTGTTGTGTTGAAGTGCCTCTGAAGCTCTCTCGCACAAAACCCGTTCTGGCAGGAAAAATTAATTACTTTTTACTCTGCTCCGTGAAGAGTGACAAATTTACTAGTTGCAAACAGACAGCAGCCCAAGTTGCACGCTTTCTTTTGTAAAAATCCTGTAATGACATGGCAACAATTACCGTGAGATTGGTATTGTTTCAATTTACGTGACAGGGAGTTGTACAACAGAATATACCCCGTACGTATCCTTGTCGGTCGATAAGGTTACTTAAAGCCACAAAGACGGAGGAATGACACATCAGGAGAAAAAAGTCCGCGGTGATGATAAGATACCCCAAGAAACGTACTTTGTTTTGTCCTGGGGAGACTGCTCTCGTGCAACCACTTAACTTGCCAGCCGGTATCCTTTTTACAAGATTGAAGACGATTTCAAAGTGGTTTGTTTTTTACTTCGTGATTACAACTCTCTTTATCAAAAGATAAGTTAATCCATGTTTTTTTCTGGATTTCGAGAAAAAATTCTTACGTAATATTTCCTTCCTATCAGGAAACAAGTTTTCTCTGAAAGGACGATTGTGAAATGGGAGGACTTGAAAAAAGGATTTACGTCGTTTCTCTTTTCTACTCGGTCCGAAAAAGAGAAAAGTTTTTCCTGTGTGTCGTGGGGTAAACTGTGTAAAAAATTAGATTGGAATTATAACTTTTTTTCCGAGAGGTAGTTTCTCTTTGATAGTACCAGTGATCGTTCCTTTTTTGTTTTTCGACAAAGTAATGTGTATTTCATTATCAGGCAGTCAGTCAAGGGGATAAAAATGATCTGTTAAGTCGTTAAATTCCTCCCTGACTGTACACATATTACCTTTTGTTGGTGTCGCTATGTGTGTGCCCATCATTACATATATACAATAATATATGGATATGGGCCCGAATACGTTTTAGATTACTGTCGTGAGAGATGTGATTGCGGTTTCGTATTTTTTTCTCTCGCTGTCTTTGCGGCTCGTGTACACGTTGTGGTGGTGGTTGTCTGTGCAGTCATTCGTTCGGGTGGTGGTATGTTCATTCACAATTTATGTTACATTATACTGGGCTCTCCGAAAGGAAGAAATCGAAACTTTCCTCAGAAACGATAAACACGAAGGATCTGACATTTTTATCCTTTTTTCTCTAGTCTTATTTTCTAGATTTCCTACTCCGTAAAATATATAATGTGTTGGCGTTTTATTGTTTGTCAGTTTAAGTGTGTGCGTGTATGTCGTCGTCATCATCATGTAGAAAGTGTGCACAAGGTTTGTTGTTTTGTTCCCAGCACAAGTACAGCGTAAAACCACTACGTTTACTATTGAGAAGACCATAAGAAGAGAGAGAGGAAAAAACAACCCGTTTTTAACTGTTGTCTTTTTCTGAGATTGGTTTGATTCAAGTAGGTTTGTTGCCAGCACCAAAGGAATCCTATTCACGTTTTTTTTCGTTATCATTTCTCTTCTTCTATCGCCCGTGTTTTTCAAGTGTTATTTGTACTTTATTTCCCCCTGAACTAAACTGCCACAACAAAAACGGCAGCAGTAGTAGTAGTAGAAATAGTCGCAATAGTAGCAGCAGCCACAATAACAACAACTCTCACTAAGAAATTCTCCCGAGAGAATGTTCCAGTGTCAATTTTAGGGAGACAAATCGGTTCATCAAATTGCTTTCTCAACATTTATATTGATTTATTGGAAGTGAACAGGAAAAATAATGGCAATACATTTTTGACAAAGAAAAATATCAAAGAAAATTTTTCATGCAATTTTGAAGGAAAATCAGTGATTTTTTCACACTTTTTTTTATCTTCTTGCGGTATGGTGAAATATACGCATACCAATCATCATCCCCTGCAACGACGGAGATATATAGTAGTTGTACGTACGTACGTGTAGTAGTAATAATAATAATCACAGAGAACCTGTCCATCTTTCCGCGGCTGCCGCTTAAAGTGCTCTACTCTGCCTCTCTCGTGGTGGAGCGGTGATATGATGAAAGTTCAATTTACTTTTTTTAAACAAAAGTAAATGAAATGGTGGCAAATACAAAACGTGTTTGGAAAGTCGATTGGTGACAAGAACAGGAACAATCCGGGCGAGAGTGAAGGGAAGAAAAGCGAAAACATTTTTTTATTCGGAAGTCAATACGTACCCATAGGTAGCACCAATATTTTACACGGATTATTCCTAGAGAAACAGACAGACATCACTCTCTCCCACTACCCGCGGTATGCTCACAGTTTAAAAAAAAATCTCCCCAGAGAAAAGTGGGGAAGTGGTCCAGCCTTACCACGCGGGAGCAGTGATAGTGGTGGTGGTTGTAGCTGTAACGTTTTCCGTTATCATCAACATCGCCCCGCTTTATCAATGTACATGTCCCATATTTTTTCCTCCTTTTTTATTTCTTGTTCGAGTTTTATTCTAGTCAACAAAACCATTCAACTCTTTTTTCTCTCCTGTCCAACTTTTGAGATATATGCACACATCTTATACTTTTTTCCTGCCTGTGCTGATGGTACTACTACTGCTACTACTACCGTGGTGAGAAATAGTACAGGCCGTAAATTAAACCGTGAGCTCAGCAGTAGACAAACAAAAAACAGGGGTATTTGTGCACTTTTTATTCTATGCAAAGAAATAAAGGAAGAAAATAAGGACAAAGCCGGGAATGGGGAATAGAAGAGAGAGAGAGAGAGCAGCGCTGAGAGAGTTATAGTTGGGGAAATCTCCTTTTTTATGGAATCTCAATCTCTTCCTTTTTTTCTTCAAGTTGTTAGTGAATGAGGGTGCAAAAATGCAATGTCATTTTTGAGGTGATGGTATGGCGGTTCCGGAGAGAGAGAGAGGCAATGATGTTCGTTGTGGTTGTTGGTTGTGAATATAATATATTACCTTGGACAAAGATTGCGCCATTTTTTCCTCCTGTGTGTCTTCCCTGGGATTTGGAATATATCTTGGAAGCAAGGGAAAAAACGGGCCAACACGATGGTGTGGTAAAGTGCTACTCCTAAATGGCAAAATATCTCGTGGTGGTAGTACACAGTGACCAAACCCTTGTGTGATACCATTCTGGCTGATAATGATAAATGAGGGAGCGTGTTTTCCCCCGTAAAAATGTATTAAATAGGAATCTTTCCAGAAAAAAGACAGTATGAAAGTTGGGAGTCTAGTTGCACGTGGTGGTGTTACATAGATACACCACCGCCTTACCCCCCCCAGCACTATCACGCGGCTAAGGTGGCCGTTTGTAGAAACAGGAGAACTGTAACTGTGACGTAAATGCTGGAAAGAAAGCTGACAGTATGAAAACGACTTTCTTAACTACAAACATTATACTGATCGCCCATTTTACGATTTTTTTTTCTCGGGGACCCAATGTCAATAGGAAGTAGTAGTACGGGAGATAGAGAAAGTGGAGAGAAAAAAAACTGGCGGAAAGTTAATCCATTTGTCATAGGAGAAAGAGAGAAAAAAGTGAAAATAATGCTTCCTCGAGAAGTTAATTGTGGTAGTTGCTCAATAATATTGTAATCGCTGCATTTTACTGGGGAAACCCCATTTCACAATTTCTATTGAGAAAACTATCATCATCAACATCGTCATCATCATGGAGTCAATGCGGACAATGCGGAGGCAATCATCTCGTCGTGCCAGCGAGTACATGAGACAAGGTAGAGTAATTCTTTATAAAAAAAGAGCCATTCATCTAGGTATATTTATACATTCCTTTATTATCCTTCGTCAACTCTTCGTTTTGGATAAATTCACTTCAATATTAATGATCTGTTAGAGAGAGAGAGAGAGCATAATGTAACCGTAAGGAAATCCCTGATTGGAGCACAAGAGGCAGTTTAATGATACCTGAAATGGGGAAAAAGGGAGAGCTCTTGTATTGTGGAGCTTATCGAAAGTTTAAGCGCGAAGCGATTTTCTTTTTCAATGACTTGTGAAGATGAAGCTCCTATATAGACATTTTCTACCTATTTTCCTCTCGCTCCCATTCATTTGTGATCTTCATCCTCCTCCAGAAGGCTCCTTTGCATTTTGTTTCGCTGAAAGGACAACTTGACAACTCCCGATCATCGACCCTGCTTTACAGAAGGAAATTGAAAGGAAATAACAGCTACAATTTCCTCTTTTCACGGGTTTGTTTGCATTAGGTATTTAGTTCGCGGAAAGGTGGCTTCCCCACAAAACTTTAAACGAGACTATTTTCTCTGCCTTATTCTCCCTTCCAAGAGTGTATCAACATATTTCTCGTCATTCCCCTTGAAATGATATGAAGTGGGGAACTTATACAGCCATTAAATGATATGAAGGAGAGAGAGAGAGAGGATTGAGGAGAAAAGGTACCTCAAACTCCCATCTTTATAGAGAGAACCATTTCAAAAATGGAAAGACGTTTGTCAACCAGTCGACATTGTTAGTATTCACAATCGGAGAATTGAGCGAGCATCAATTTGAACATTTAATTATGGGATATACCAACAAAAATAGGGAAACATGAAGCCCATCTGTTTTGAGATGGAGAAACGTTGTCAAAAGAAGCCCAAACCGTTTTTCCGCATAATTCCTCCCGTTTTTTTGGGAAAGAGAATAATAAGGGCTGTGGGACTTGGGACAACTGTTTACTTGGTATTGTCAAAACGGAAACGATCCGAGTTAGAATTGGAAGGGCACAATTTGATCTTTTTTTGTTGTTGGTTGTGTAATTACTGTTCTTATTGTGATTTTAAACACTAACAAGCTGGAATTTACGTGTGTCGCGACCATCTCAGATTTCATATGGCATCTCTAATATGTCAAGTTTATTTTATTGTAAGCAGCATAAATCCACCGTAATTCCAGTCCCAGTGACAGTATTGGGTAGCACGTAATACGAACCTCCACATATATATACGCGTATGAGAGCGGTTAATTTTAAATGCGCAATTAAACACTCTTTTATGATATCACGGCCATAAATGCTCAAATAAAACGGGATTCGCAAGTTACGACTGCGAAAATATTCTTTAAATAGGTCACAGACACAAGGGTTTGTTACAGAGAGCTCTTCCGAAATGGCAACTTGTGACGACGACGATAAGCGATGAATTATGTAAATATAAAGTCGCATCCACTTTTTCCTCCTCTTGACCGTCTTTATTTGTTTTTGATACACCTCGCCCAGCCTTTTGATATCTGCCTGCGAGACTCCACGAGAGAAACGCAAAGGAAACATTTATGGAGTAAAGAGGAAAAAAAAGAATGTAGGCCTGCCTGGAAGAAGAGAGGAGGATGGGTGGGGGAAAGCGAGAAAAGAAAAAGGAAAGAAGTATATCAGCGTCATGATTCTGTAAGAAAAATAAATGAGATTCATCATGCAACCAACAACAACAACGCCAACAAAACTTAAAAGAAAACTTTCCTCCTTTGCTTGTCGTCGTCGTCTTCCCGTCATCGTTTTTATGTTGTTCGCTCTTTCTCTCGTCTTGCTGCCTCCTTCTCTTCTTTTTGGGACAATTAATTTTTAACGAGCTTCTTTGCGCTGTTTTCACAACACAAACACATTCATTCATCCCACATTCTGTTGCAAACTAGTTGCAAATTTACCCCTCCCCACACTCTTCTCTCTCTCTCTTCTCTCTATTGTCGTTTGCTTTTCATTAGTTTTCTTCCACAATAAAAAGTGAAGGAGGAAAGCAGAAATGTGTGACAAGAGGACTGATAAAAAAGTGGTGTTATTCTCTCACCCGCCGACAACAAAACAGAAAAACAATGGATGATGCTGGCTGGCAAGCTGAGCTGGTTTCTTGTCCTGGGCAATAAAATCATCACATCATATAATGAAATGCGTGTGTATCCACACACTATTGCCTGCCAACTTTTCCGCTTTCCCCTTGACGCCGTCGTTCCTTGTTTTTTTCATTTTTTTGCAAAAATGTATAATTTTTGCAACTCCGAGCACCCGCACCTCACTCACTCAGATCATTTCCACATTGCCAGAATATTTTTTTACTATTGCTCATAAAGATTGGGAATGACTGGAGCAATAAAAGAATATATTATTCCTTTAATTTTAAAAATGTCATCACTTTCACAATAGACGAAATAGTAAAAAAGGAGAGGATACTTTATCGTGTAATATACCGTTTAAATGTAAGAAAACCCTATAAAATTGCATTTTTTATCATTTTTATTACGCATCCATCCTAGAATATTACCGCTCGGTGCATAAATAATTTTATAGACTTTTGAGAAAAATACTATGCGTTTCTTTCTTTCTGGTGCGTACGTACCTACTCACGTTTATTATGCGCCGGGTAGTTTGTGACAACTGCTCTGGAAAGGAAATGGAAACGTCGTAACGTCGTCGTCGTCTCTCAGCAGACAAAAGCAGATTTGTAGATAGTTTGAACAATAATAGAACTCAACACGAGACATTATGCAGTGTAGTAGTAACATTGTCGAAAGTATTTTATTATTAATGTCATCATCTCTTCCACACAGCATTACGACTTTTGGTAGTAGTGGTGTTGGGCCAGTCGCCACAAAATTTGTACGACGACGATGCTGCTGCTGCTGGAGAAGATAAGTATATTCCATCGTATAACCACCGAGTAGTTTGGAGAGATGCGAGGGAAAAGAGAAAGGGAAAGAGAAAGGAGGAGGAGGAAGAGGAGAAAGCTTGCAAAAAAGATAACATTAGCGTTGATGTTGATGATCCTTCATGGTCATAGTCATGGTGGTGAGCCTTTGACGATAACGGTAGGGCTCGTGTCTTAAAAGAAATTAAAAACTTAAGACTTAAGTCCTTGTTGTGTTTTTAAACTACTCCCCTTCCTTTGTACACTGCGGCAGTGTATGGGAGAAAAGCTCATCTAACAAGGTAATTATTACTTGAAAACAGGAGCAACTTGACGTGGGGCCAGAGAGAACGAGATAGATTCGCGCGTAGAGAGAAAATCACTCGCTATTTGTGTGCCGTGTGGACGAGAGGGAAAGAGAATGGAGAGAGGGTTTTTGTTTTCCTGCCACAAATAAATGGGTAGTTGTCCTTGTACTCGTTGTAGTGGGAAAGGAAAAGCAAAGAAGTAAAATTCATTTTATGTCTACTTTACTTAATGCTGCCACTTGTGCTTGCGCGCGTTTGGGACAAAACCTTAAGTTGAATTCATGGTGATGGGAGGATGATGGTTAGAGAGAAGCAGCCCAAGTTCACAAGAATCTTTCGAAAAAAGCGAGACGAAGGGAATGAATGACTCTTGTTCTCTCTCTCTCTCTCTTCCCATCTTTTTCTGGCACACACACACACATGCAAGAGGGAGGAGGACGGTACTGCAACTCCAGAAAAAAATCAACAGACGATTCAAATTAGTTTTGAGAGAAGGGCACATAAAACGGAGCGAGGGAAAAGGGAACATGAAAACAGGAAATGTACTAGTTGTTGTAGTGTAGTAGCTGTTGCTGTTAGGTCTACCTAGTTATCTTTTAGGGGAGAAGCGCTACATCATCATAATACCATACCACACAAAAAACCATTTTGCTTGCTCGTTTGTTGCAAGTGGGGAACGGGAAGAGGGGGTATTAAATGAAAGGAGTGTAAAAGTAGATTAGCTAGAAAGGGACTTGTTTCTTGAAGGAGCCCCCTGTATTTATACTATTACTACTACTACTACTATTATTATTCTACCAGTACAGTTGTATGAGAGTACCACGAAAAGTAAAAGTTTTCGTGGCAGGAGCAGGGTCGGTCATATTATCAGGAGGAGCTTTTTTGTTACTTCTATTAAGCAACTACAATTACATCATTTCCATGGGCGAAAGCCAAAAGTCTTAAAATGTCTTTATACCTCCTTTCTCGTCTCCTTTTGTAGGGTTCTTTTCTTCCACGCAAAGAGATACACAGTCGCATTAAACGCGGGTGGTGGTGGTGGTAGTGGCAGTGCTGGTGGAAGTATGCTAGTTGGAAACGAGAAGAAAGTGTCTTTTCTGCTTGTTTGGCTTTTGCAACAAAAACTTGAAAAGATACTTAAATGTTAAGGAACGAGGAAGAAAAGATGGAGTGGTATACACACAACTCACATTATTATTATATATATTTTGCACAAAACTCCCGCTATCTCGAGAGTGCGTATATACGGGGAGAGAAGGCTGTTAACTTTCGCCGCTACTACTGTTGCTGCTGCTGCTGCTGCACTGCAAACATGTTCGTGTCGTCGTGATCATCATCTTATTTAATAATATAGTTTAGTTGACTGACTCTGTTTTTACTGCTAGTACAACTTGTACTGCCACGCACACAAAAACATGTTTTCTGCAATGCTCCTTTCCTTCCCCGTCGTCGTCGTACTAATCGAGAGCGACTTGACGGAAAAGGAAATCCCTTCACTTTACCCAACTTGGAAAAACTTGCTCAAGCTTTACGAACCTACGAAACACACACTCACACACAGAAAACACCATGTATTTTACGTACTCCGCGAATAACTTAAAACGGGGGGACTACAGAAGAAGTGTATAGTGGCGGTGGTGGTGCAGGTCTGGTGGTAGTAACTCCCGCTTGACTTACTTAACTTTTAAAGTTGTCTCTGTAATCTCCTTTCTTGGGTTCGTTGGTGCCGCTGCCGCCGCCACCACCACCACCACCGTCGCCGTCATCGTCTTCTGCCTCTCCACAGCAATAAAAGGTAGATTGGAAGGAGGAGTAGTGGTGGTGGTGGTGGTGGTAAGAACAGAAAGTGAAGGTAGTAAAAACTCAAAAGTTTATATTTGGCTTTGGTCATATTTTAAGCTCTCACCCACCGAAAAAAAAACTCTCAGCCAGTCAGTCACTTCTGGTTTGCGAACTATTCTGGTAGACATACAGCTTTGTTTATGCGGAATGGCGTGGTTTCTTCTCCTCACTAGCTATTACTGCCGTATTTGTCACTGAAAATCATGGTGAAGGAGAGAGGGAACAGATAACAGAGTGTATATATAAACGCAAATATTATATCCCTGCCAGGCCCCATCTATACCACATAGAAACACGCTAGTTGGTGGTTGTTGGAGGCAGACGTTGTTGATGTTACCGTTATTAGTTGCAGCAAGGAAAACTTTCATCGTCGCTTTTCCATCTCCCTACTCGTACGCTGTAGTAGTAGTAGTATTAATAGTTACTTTACTTTTACTACCTATTATTACTTTTTATTATTGTTATTATTATCATCACTTGCATTATTCCACTCTATGACCAAATGGAGTTGTCATTTTGGGGTTCAAGAAAGGATGCTTTCCTGTCACTCTTGTGTTTGTGTGTGTATGCACGTGTGTGTGTGTGTGTGTCTACGCACGGATGCCAACAAATTAATCTATTTTAAGTTTTCCCTTCTCTCCCACCCTCTCTTTCTGTAGGTTTAATTCATAGGTTTACTTCTTTAACCACCACCTCATAAATACCCAGCTCAGACTGCTGTCTTCGCCTCCCGACTCTCTTCGTCATCAGCGGAAAAGTTGCATTTTAACGCAAAAGTGCGTTACGTCTCAAGCCTAACTTCGTTAAAAGCGAGTATATGCATCCTCCGCTCTGTCATCGAGATCATTTTATGAAGTATGACTTTTGCGGGAAATGTACGTTCCGATTTTCCTGGAAAGGAAACCTGTTACTTTGGCACTGCATGATGAATTATTGTTATCATCATCACTGCAGCGCGACGCGTAATGGAGTCGTAATAAGTTATCCAAAATACAACATTAAATTATCCTTTTAGAGGATTGAAGATGAAAAAGTAGTAGGAGCAGGATGGTATTACTTGAACTGTCATTGCAGAACAAATATCATGCTACGTGGGGGGTATGGAACGGGTAACAAAAATTAGATTTTTCTCCTTCCAATCTTCTTACTCTTCCACTTATTTGCGTAAAATCGTAATCAACTCTTGGCAACTCTATAGAAAAAGGGAGCCGTAATGAAATGAAAAGTACTCAACTCCACGAGATAGGACTCAAACGAAATTATCTTTCTCTCTCTCTGCGTTGCACGCTTGTGATGATGACATGGCCGACATCGAAGTCTACCAGCCAGGGAGTGCAACATTTTCTTGGGTTGACTGCAAAAGAACATATAATACTTGCACTTGTAAATAACGACAAAAAAAAAGAAGCTCGGGTGTCGCCAGGAAGTCAAGAAAGATACACACTTTTCCTTTGAATGAATTCAGAATAACTGGCGCTCTCTGAAGCGGCTCACTAACACCCCGACTATAATAGGACACCGCAGGAGGCAGTATGAATAATGGTATTACAAGAACGTCGTGTAGGAAATAAACCAATTTTCACTCCACATCTCCAGAAATTGTTCCTGGGCTCCTGTCTTCGGAAGGTGCTTCCCTTTTTTACCCTGGCTAAAAAAACGCTCTAGTCGAAATGTTGCAGGGTGATTTTAAGGAAAGCTGATCTTTCACTTTTCTGCGTTTCTTGCTCGTTTCCCTCCCTCTGTAGCTCTCTGATTAGCTGGCTCGAACACCCACCTGTAGTGTTTACGAGATTATATTAAAATCATTTCCTATTATCGTATTATCCAACCTTCTGTGTGTTCCAGGTGCTTCTTCTACTTTTCTCCGGCTTCGGGGGCACGTATGCTGCTGACAGGTTCATGACATCAAAGCAGGATTTCCGTTTCCGAGGATACATTTTGATTTAAAAGACCGCACTGCATTAAACCGTGTAGCGAGGATTTGTTTCGTAACCTTATATTTAATGAAGCTCTATTGAAGCTTTTTTCAGGCTTTTTTATAATAATCTCATCTCCCGTTTCTCCCGGTGCTTCTTGAAACATGCTAAATTCAGTTTTCGGGGTAGTGCTGCTGACGTTGGAAGATTTTTTTTGGTTGTGCAACGAGCAGGAGCTTATAAGAAACTAGAAGGCAGGTTGTAGTGCTGAATATTTTTTTCTCTGGTAAAAACGTCACAACCCGCTCTGCCTACGTGCGCACAGCCAACATCTTTTTAAAATAAAATTTCCTTCATATTATGTTTCTAATTCAGTCGAGTTTCTTGTCGGCGATGAAAAAGGTACTTTTTCGCCTACTTTCTCCCCACTTGCCATTAATCATACGGGAAACGAAGCAATAATGGGTTGACAATTTGGGTTCTATAAATAAAACTCCCGTTTCTTACCCCATTTGAATATTTGATTGCGATCTACGCTGGGGGAAATTAGTTTTGTGCAATTTATAGTAATTAATTGCTTCCTGGAAAGTTTAATTATTGTTTTGAAATTGTCTCTCTCTCTCTCTTGTTTTCTCCATCAGTTATCTTTACTCCAAGTAGTCCATCATGTAATACAACAAGTGATATCCAGGTTTTGGCCCGGCTCACCTCGTCCCACGCTGCTTTTCCCCTTTCAAAAATCCTCTATTTTCCCGTGTCATGTCGCTTTCCCAACTTCAAAACTCCAGTTATGGTATCTCTCGGTCCTACTGGCAGAAAAAATCCCCCTGAATTCCCGTTCCTTCGTGAAAGGTGAAAGGACCCGTTATTATACGCTATCAAGAAAATTGACATGTTCAACGGGATGGAAAACAGGAATGAAGTCAGAAAAAATTATTTTTAAGGAAAAAACTTCGCTTTGAATATTTTTCGGTTTGTGAGATTTGAACTACTGAACTGCTCACAGGGCTTCCTTTATTTCTACGATAATAATAATAATAATAATAGTAATAATAATAATGATGTACTCATTCCAGCTCAGAAGAAGTGAATAACATTACATTATTATGTATATAATATTTATTCATTGATTCACTCATTCATTCAGTTTTTTTTCAAAACTTTTTCCCCCGCTTTTTTATTCTTTCACTACCATCAAACCAAAGAAAAAGTTTTCCTCTTCAACACTTCCTGTTCAGCATTTGCCAACACACACACACACACACACATACACTCTGACTTCTCTGCGTGTAGACTTATTATCATAATAAGTGGTTTTCCTTCGAACCCAAAGAATATGAGAGAAAGCTGTAGCAGAAGAGGAAGATGGAGCAAGAAAAAAAGAAGGATTGAAAAAGAAAGAAAGAATGGAGGGAAACCAGTTAAACATCATTATCATCATCCCACTACTATCGCAACACCCTACAACTTTAACTCCACCACCAGCCAATTCAATTGAATAACTTCATTTTCCCCCAATATTATCATTCTGCAGTGGAATTCATTGACCATTTTGTGTGGTGTATACATGAAAAAAGGAAGGAAGCACTTGGATGTAAATCCCTTGTAGTAGGCGTCTTACACTCACACTTTTTTTCTCTCTCTCTCTCCAAGAATAAGAATGCATATTGATAGCTCCCTATATTAGATCAAGCTGATTATACTCTCGTCTCGTATATTTCTGGCAGCAGCCGCTTTCTCTCAAAAGAGTTGATCTGGGGAACGTGCGAGTACCATGTATTTTTTTTGCCATCCCCAGAAAATAGAAAAGGATAATATCGAATACGTGAAGACTCAATTTTTTCCCGTTTGCAAAAGCAGGCCTAAGTAGCGCGGGGTTTTGGGGAAAAATTTAATATATTTCATCATCATATTGGGATTGGAGTAAAAAATCCACTTTTGATTCTGATTCCTGAATGACGGTTTATTTTGGAGGATTGTGTGCGCTGCGACTTTACTATTTTGAGGGGGTGGTGGGGGTGTGGGGAACCGGAGCATTAATATAATATGCATTACGCAATGAAATATAATTGAAACTGGAACAGGGATGCTTTCTCCTTTGCAGTAGTCCCCGGTTTTGTTGCTATTGTGTGCTCCTGCCTTTGCTGGTGGTTCAGGTTAACTGCTTAGCGGTGTGAACTTGCCTCGGTTTCCCGTTGGCGGTGGAGAAGTTGGAAAGTGTTTGGTTGACTCATGCATCATCAAGTTGAATCCTCTTAAAATAAGAAAGGAACGTGTTAAAAGGAAAAGCTCCACTTGTTTTCTGTCTTCAATTTAGTCCTACTTTCCCTATGTACCTGCCTACCACAACGAATGGTGCTGCTGCTGCTGCTTATATACGTGTGTGCACTTTGCTTTCCAAAGACAGGTCGCATTTACTTTTTTTACGGATATTCCAAACTCGCTCTTATCCCTTTCATCCTTTTATTCCAACTCATCTTCCCGTCAAGTCAGTGACCGTGTACCTGGAATTGCATAGGTGAAGAATCCACTCCTCGCATACTTTACCAACCAACGCTCATTTCTCCGTATTTACCACGTTCTCGTGCGCGCAATCTACTAAAAATCCAAAATTTATGCGACCAAGTCAGAAATATAGCGTCATTTATCATATAAACTTGCAACCCTACTAGAAACGTAGCTGTGCCTTACACCCTGATTTCTTCCACTTATTTTTTCCCTTTCTGGGAAGAAAACACTGCAAATGGAGATCAACGAAAGAGAAGCAGTAGGGAAAATGTAGGTGCCTTCTGGTAATTCTGAAATGTAGAGAGAAAAAGAGAAGGCGAGAGCCAAAGAGGATGATTTTGATGAGATAAGAGGAAAATGGACGCTGACGAAATCCACTACGGCGACGGAGTGGTTTGCTTTTGGATAATACACACGACGACTCACATTTAGCAGTAACATCGAAACCTCTCTGTCTATCTTTCTCCCCTTCTCACTTTTAAAAGCGCTCTATCATCTCCTCTCTATTTTTTTTATCCCAAACAAACCAGTGATCCTGTTGTTTCTTACGGGCACACCGACTCTCTCCCCCAAAACTGCCGGAGAAATCAGCCTAGTTCCGCTGTAACTTTGTTCTCCCCATTTCACTTTTCACCTCTTCAATTTCTCCCAACCTGCTTACACTAATAATGAAAAGTATATTACCAGCGTACGGATTTTTTTTTCTCGGAGAGGGAACCTCAGCATCAGCAGGATGATACGCCCAATTCAGAGATATGCTTGTAAACTGTTATTAATAAAAATATGGTGTTACTCGCGCCCCGACAAGAAAACTTGAACTAAAACAGTCTAGACGGAAATGGGAAAAACTACGCCGGGATGTGCGTATACGTACAGCGAGTGCGGTACACACGTTAGTTTCCAGATTCCCTACAAGACACGTTCATTTTTTGTTCGGAGATTGAACTATTATATTCCATTGGAAGAAGGAGATGCAATATGGGAGTATGTAGTAGTAGTTGTTGTTGTAGTGTACTCTTCTAATGGTTTCTCAGGTCCCGTTTTTACTACCTGGTAACAACAACACATCCTCGGCATTTCATTCAAACAAAAAACCCAACTTGCTGTTTACCTCTTTCCCGGGCTCAATTTACTCGAGAGGTTGTTCATTCATCTGCTTGGTTTTGGTGTTCCACCTGGAACCCTCCTAATGCATCACTGCTCGTTTAATATGCAAGCGTTCCTTCTGATTAATCTTTCATGCTATGCGTGGCACTGATACATTCCCTTTTTCCATTTTTTCTCTCCATTTCTCCTACAGAAAGAGGGAGAGAGAGAGAGAGAGGGTGTCTCCTTTTGTATGTGTATTTTTACGGGAGAAAAGAGAATAAGGATGAAAAAGTGAACTATTACAATTTCCCTGCATGACATGTCATCTACACAGCGACAACTATGGAAAAAGGACTAGATTT
>JAHZNE010007863.1:0-45922 GCA_027744055.1 Callyntrura sp. NNG-2020 | reverse complement strand
ATAAACCCACATATAGAAGTGCTTCATTCTTGGCATATGGTAAATTCTTCACTTTTTATTATTGGGATACTTCCACATTCAACATTTGGAGACAACCACACCATATCTCACAGTTCGGTCACAAAATGTGATCTTCGGTGAAGTCTTATAACATGTTCAAAACACAAACAAAAATAGATGTACTTGTACATAAAAGTTTTTCACAGGGAGATGCGGAGGTGCCATAAATTCATAAATACACCATAAAACATGTGTGGTTCTGTGAGGTCATCAGTTATAATCATTGTTCCTTGCTGATAGTCCCGCAACCAACTATACAAATAAATGAGGAATGATGTGTAATTTTCAAAGTATTTCTATCTTACCATTTCGTTCCACGTTAAAGTTTATTGATTGTATTTAGCTTGTCGAAAAGGAAAGAGAAGGATCTAGCTCTAGCACTTTTGTAAATATTTAAATTTACCTTCTATAAGCTTCAGAAATCTAACAGAAGTGCCATATTTACGTCCAGTAAGAAAATTATGCTCGTATTTTATGTTACAGCATAACAGTTGCCTATGCTACCTTTACAATTTTTTTCCTGAGACTAAAACCTACCTACATGGGTTTTACTTTTAAAAAATTAAAGGGAAGGTCATGCTGACTGTTATGGAACTTCCTACTTCGGTCGTTTGCCACGTGCCGTATAAGTTTGGTTATCACCTCACTTGAGTTTCACTGAAGTAAGGTTTAAAGCATACATGTACCCTCGCAAGTCGCAATTGCACACCTGGTCTGTATTGTAAATAAATTCTATGCCAACGATAAAGGAAATTTTCTACAGTACCTGGTCTGCATCCTCTCCCCTCTCTAGTTCATCTTTAAATTAATAACTAGCAGGATTGCATTTTGTGCAGTTGTTGTATTATATTATTTTCAAGCGTAGGTACTTTTGTAGAGATAAAGGTACGCAATATCTGTATAACTTGTATCATGCAAGTAATACATATACGAAGTAGTTCAAAAAACTTTGCTGTTCGCCAGCTAGCTATGAAAACCGAGATGAAATGAAGAAGCACGAACGAACGGTTTTTTGTTTAAAAGGGTCCCTTCAGCTGAGGGAGAAGGAAAAGGAAAACATCTTTTCATTCATTTCACCGCTGAGCACCATATGCTTTTCAATTTTTTGTTGCTATTATGAAGGGAGAAAACAGCTTTTCTACAAACTCTTAGCTATATTTTCATATGCATCCTCTCCCTATCAGTTGATTCATTCATTCCCTCATCTCTCTCTCTCTATAGAGAATAAAAGTTGTCCATATGGATTGATCACATTTTCAGTTCCTTGTCCCTTGTCGCCTCAGCGGATCCCAGAACTTTTTAATGCGCTTGTTGTCAATGGCTGTTGTTGGTGGAGCATTTAAATGGCAGAACTGATCTATACGTTTGTATTAGTTGATGGCAAAATGCCGCAAATGACAAAATTCCGAAATTACTTCATATATTCTAAAATGCTAACGCGACAGTACTGTACTTTGAATGTTTGGCTCGACACAAAATTGACAATGAATCAACAGAACATGATGCAAAAGTAAAGTAGAATAGTTTTTATATTTAATTTATTTGTTAAATTATGTTGACCATTGGCACCGCTAGGCATGAAAGTATATTAATATTTTGCTAGCATGCAGTACGGAAAAACTACATGTGAAATAGTTACTGTTTGTGTTGTTCTGCTGGCAGCTGGCCATTTTGTTACTGGAGTTATTCGGCTTTTTGTCATTTCAGATGTTTGGTTAGTTTACGGACTTTCGTTCATTTGGCCTTTTAAATTTTCGACTTTTTGTCACAACGATCTTTGGCCGTAGACTGTATTAGTATTTCGGTATTTTATGCTTCCTGGATCCAGCTCGTTAAAAGTAGAACTTTGAACAATTTGTAACCATGCCAAGATGTTGAACAACAACTGGTGCTGGTGTTTAAAGATCCTTTTTTTAGTTTGTACTTATTCTTTGCGTGCTTACCTCACATCTTTCGTTTATCTCGAACACGATGATCATGATCATATGCAAGCTGTTTCATTCTTTACAAAACTTTAAGTCTTCTTTGTCCCTTAGATCTTTTTGAGGTTCTCTTTCTCTCTCTCTCTAGATACATATTGTGTTCATCTTCCTCCATATGACAGCCTGTATAGTTTAAAGCGATGTGCGAGGATAACTCAGATGTATGCTGAAAAAAGGTAGAGATCTTTCGATACGACCCGTGCCAGTGCCACAAGCCATGTGCACAAACAAAATGATCTTTTAGATAAGTAAATAGTACATCCTATTAGTTACGCATAAAGTGAGCTTTAAAAACAAGTAAACTTTAAAAAGTGGGATTTTAAATAACTAGCGTATATATTCTAACCACATTCAGTATTCAGATTCATATATGTACATAGTGGTTATACTGTTGAAACATTTAAAGTTGTTTTGATTTACTGAAGCCGAAACAAAAAAAATATTTCGTCGGCAGTTCATTTGCAATTTGGATTATAGTAGAGGCTTTAGGAGTTTCGCTTGGCTTGTATTTTCGCAACAGTAAAACTTATGCAATGCCAAACTAATGGCTAAAACTGGCACACTTATGCAAAAATGCTTACTGTTCTATTATTACTAGCATATACTTTCAAATGATTGACGTTTTATTTTCCATTTTTTTTTCTCCTGCTGTTTTAATTTAATGACTACACACCATTTAGAGTACTTGAAAAATAATAAAAGTGCTTCCTGCGTTTTATGATTTTTAAAAAGCAAGTTGAAGGCGTATATCTTAAAATGTTGATACGTTGGCAGATAGCAGCAATCATGATGATGCAGACAAATTTCAGTTCAGTTACACAGGCTCGTTTTTTATAATGATACACACACCGTGCCGTCTTGCACAGTACGTTTATAATTAGCATTCATGTATTTCTTCAGATAATGTAAATCCGTGTAGGAGTCACAAGTTTACGCAAGTTTTTATTCAAGGGCCAGTGATTGCAGTTGTTTCCTCCTCTGAAGAAAAAAACCACTGCACGGGTTCTTTCGGTGGGGGTAATCAATGCAAACCAGCATACCACCACCTTACCGAACACGTCACTGCAAAGTGAACACTTCGAATTGAGAAAATGTACATACAATTTTCTTGTAAGGTGACTTGCTCCGCTAGATTCATAATATTCGAACGGAAAAATAATAAATATTGTGGTAAAGAAAGTGGCCTCATCTTGATCGCACACGTTCCACTAGTATTTTGAATTAGTTTTCCGTTTGACATTGCATGGACGTAATCACTGGAGGAATTGCCTTAATATTTATGCACACATACATGAATCATACATTCACATCCGCTCAGAGCCGCTCTGGCGAGTTGCTAGTTACACTCTGTTTGGTCAGGCTGTTTAGTGTTTATCCAGTAGAACCAGAGCAGATGCAAAATGTAAGAGGGAGGAAGGGAGAGCCACAACAATTCAGTGATATCCGAAAATTTACCGTACCGTGATGATGATGACGACGACGATTACGATGGTTTTGAATGAATGTATGATTAAAACTTTTGGGGTAGCCAGTTGTTTAAGAACGAAGCAGATGTTTCAGTTTTGTTCAACAGCAACGGCCACGCGCTGGTAGTTACCCCACTATTTTTGCTGCTGCATCCGATTTCATAGAAAAACGAGAAGAACATACATATATTGAGCAGCGAGATACACATATACTGCTGGGTCTTGCCCATTGTAATCGGATGCGTGTTCAAATTTTCATATGGTTAGGGGTTGCACTTCTTTTATCTTTTTTTCACTGCACTATACTACCACTACCCCTTCCCCTCTTTCTCTCTGACTCTCCGCTGTTGAGTTTTCTTTTTCTGTCTTGTTGTATGAATAAGACTTCACGGCACGGTGACGATGGTAATAATGGTTGATGTTTGCTTCATACTTGGTGAAGCCTGCCGTCGTAATATGTACTCAACGTTGTAAATGTAAGGATATATATTTCCTCTCGACTCGGTAGTGGTTTTAAGGGATGGATGGTAAATAGGCAGGAGGCAGATGAAAGAATGTACCATCATACCATCAAGTTGTATTTTTCTGTCAGATCCAAGAATTGAGTTCTTGTCTTGTAGTGCCTCACACACTAATGTACATACATACATACATGCACACAACTTGCATTTAGATTGTTGAAATAGAATGCCTGACGTTGCTTGTGTGTGCTAAGCAAGGCGCATATAGGGGGTGATGTCTATGCACCAAACTGGCTTACCATTCGCCGTGTTGGATAGTTAATAGGTAGCAGTTTCCTCTCATGATTCAGCTGCTGTTGCTGCCCCTCTTTCTTCACTAAAGAGACATTGACATAAACAGTGAGTTTTTTGATAGTTTGCATCAGTTCGAAACGAACCATTCGACTGAGCTGAAGGGTCTCCAGTGCACAGTAAATATAAATATATCCCTGTAGATTCATTCGTTTTGTACAAAAGCGACTTGTCGGGGATTCTCATCATTTTGAGCGCTACCTTATACTGAGTTTTTATACGTAAAAAAGGAAGGGTTGTTTAAAGTGAATGAGTGAGTTCGTTGATTCGTATTCATATCGGATAGAATTGCTACCGCATTACATGCCTGTGAAACGGATTTTTATTGCAGCCATGTACAAAATCTGATTTGCTGACAGTAGCTTCTGCTATTATTATTCTCTCATAGCAGTCGGATTTGCAAAGCCAAAAGTTGTCTTGGGCTTTCGCATCAGTTGTAAAAAGAGAGCGTGTGTGCTCAAAGTTGTAGGTTTGTTCATGAGTTTGTGAACCTCTTGAATACTTTTTTTTGCGTGAGAACTTGCGAGAATTTACATGGCCTCTGCCGCTGATTATTCTTACTTGGACTCCTCATCATCATCCGCTTGTTATAAGAAAACGAACTCTACGGAGTTATACGAAACTTGTGGTGGTAGCAGCAGACGTAATAATATGGGAGTTTTGGTGACAGGACCTTGGCCCATGAGCCACGAGCCGATTTACGATAGGCCATCCAATGGTGTTAGTGTTTCGCTGCCGTCTTCCGGCTCACGGAGATCGGTGAGAGAGAGCAAGGATTGCTTAAATTGTTGTAGAAATAGTAATGATGGTAGTGATGCTAATCGTATGGAATTGATGCCACTGAGCTCAAATTCGCATCATCCAACCGTTCCATCCAGAGCCACGCTTAATGAACTTCATCCGGCCTCACCACCAACTTGTGTTCCATGGTTGAGAAAAATGAAGGTTATTAAGAAGATTCAGCGTAAAATTGGAATTGGTTAGTAATCGCATGTTTCTTTTTTCCCTAAATTTATTTGGTAGTCATACTTACGGAAAAGCAGCTCATATGCCAACATACATGCGTATCTTTCCGCAGAGCGGAAAAGCATATTTTCAAAACCAAAATTGTGTTCGCTTCATATGGGAAAATAGTGGAGTAGGGCTTATACAGTATCCTGGTTTAACCGGTGAAATACTATTTTTAACTATTTCATCGCAGCCGCATTATATAAAAGTACCTGATACATTGCATGCTTACATTCTTCATTCTGAATCTTCACTGCAATTACCATTACGAGTAAACTAGCACATATAGTAAATGCTTCCATTCAGAATGAAGTAACGTTTATACTTTCAAACCACTAATCATATCTAGATACGAAAAATGAAATGATACAAAGTCTAGTCCAACGGCAGAATAATGGCATATGTGCAAGCCAGCCAACATCAGCGAGCCAAAATGATAACCGGCGGGATTAACGAGACGGACTTTTACTCGTATTTGTATAATCTATTTGAATTGCGTGATCGCATGTCGAATTTTTAACCCAAAGAATCTTCCAGTCCATCCGCATCTACTGCTCAAAAATGCAGACACCATTCTATTCCATGAAGGCATTAAGAAGCATAATTTATTGTATTTCACAAAGTTTAATTTCCATAAATGGTATTTTAATGCTAAGAATGAAGAATTCCAGAACAATGAGACAAAAAAGAATAGGTAATTATTTTTTTTAGTCAGACAAAAGGAAATGACAGAGGTGTGTGGTGTTATATATGTTAATTGTCTTGGGGCTTTTAAAGCACCTTTTTTAAAAAAACATTTCTCGAGTCCAGCATTGTGTATTAAAAAATTTAAAAAGTAGCTTCTTTTTAGTACACTTCGACGAGTTTCATATTTTTACGGAGGCTTAGTCTTCACTTTTTATTGCCCTATCCTCCCCATTCTGTTTCCTTTCAAAAAAAAAATGAGACAACAAAGTCAGAAACCATTTCACCGGAACCGGATTCATGGATAGGGGTGCTTGCTGGTTTGGAATAAGACAATTCAGCTGCCGTGTAGCTGTTGCATGTATATTTAATGTACTGTTCATTATTATTACGTAATATATACATTTTGTTGTACATTAGGACCAGAGAGCGACTTGAAACGAGTGAGTGAATGACAATGAAATTTTTTGTGTGGTTTTTTCTTCATTCTTCCTTTCATGCTTTCATGGCTCCACGGTAGTACGTACACAGCGTTTTCGTTCAACGTCGTAGTTATTTATGAAATCATGTTTTTACATCATTTTTACACGCATGATGCACACATAGTACAAGGTAACAACAACATAATGGCGTATAGCTTTCATGCTTTTAAAATGTGCATCTTGTCTGTCCGAGAAGCTGTTGGGTATATTGAGTGGAGGCATTTCATGCCATAATCAGCCATTACATGCCTGCAGGAACAGCAGCGGCATTCATGTCAAATGCAGTTCCTGTGCATCTTTTTTCTCTTTCCTCTTAAAATAAATATCCCATCTTAACCAAAAGCGCACCCACCAGAATTATTTTTTATTATGGGTCTATGGGAGTGCTGCGGATACAGTTATAAGACGATACCGTGATGATGGGGTAAAAAGTAACATTCACTTATTTACCAGGGCAAGATAATATTCGAAGTTTTATGGGTAGCTGGCGCAAGGGAATTTGTTTGTATTAATACGGTACGTTATTATTGTTATTATTATTATTATTATGAACACGAGAAGGAATTGAAAGCTTTGACAGCATTTTTATATAAAGAGGATCGAGAAAGAGGTAAAACTAATACATATATCATTATTATTACTATTACTGCTATTACTTTGAGTGCATCATCATCATCATCCTCATCACAGGAAAAGGAAGTTGAAAGGATGTTCTTCAGAGTTTGCCTGTTTTGTGAATGTGTGTTTATTATTGTATACCTATTTACATTGCATGCAGTTACATCTTTCGTTGTTTCACTCTGCTCCTATACTCTTGAAAACCCTACTCCTTCTCAGTTCTTGATTTTGATTACTTTTTCTTATATGATCTTTTTAGTAGCTTGCTGCGGTAATACTAGCAGCAACACCATCATAGAAAAAGTACATAATCATAACAATAATAAATCTAGATGTACAAAAATAAGGTACATCCGTGGACTACCGCATGGGTTGCGCTGCGCGTAATAGAGAATCTAGTTGCAATGTAAATTTATTATTATACATAGTGTGTGTGCGCAATCTACGAGTTGTTGGCTGTTATTCCTATTATTGCATATTGGTATCATTATCAAAAAAGCAGACTAAGAAAAGTAAGCAAGAAGAAGCAAGTAAAAAGTTTCTATGAAATAGGAAAATACGGGTACGCTTCGTGTACCGTGAAGAAAACTCACATTCTTAGCAGAAAAAAACTAGTTCTCCCAAGTGTGTATCCCATCATCTTGTCAAATATCGCTTTTGCTACCAGCAGCCGCAACCTAGCAAAAGTGGTAGTAATAGTAGCAGCAGCAGCCCCTGTAGTGCTTCTGACATTTCCTTTAGTAAAAAGAGAACGAAGCGCTATAGCACAGCTACTGGTAGAGTGGAACGGTTATAGAAGATAATGGAATATGGTGGTACTCCTATTATTACGCGACGTCTAACGTGTTGTTGTATGAATTCAATGAAAGAAAATCCCGCATGAGGGTATAACTTGAGTAGAAAAGTTGTAGGAGTATTAAAGTGGCAGTAAGTATCTTGCTGCAACAATATATTATGGGGTTTGATGGGTGATGAGGATGATGACGATGACGACGACGATAATGATGAGGTGAGGGTGGAAGAAAATACAGGATATGGATAGCAAACAACGCAGCAACCAGAGTATCAGACGATTCATTCGTCAAACCCTCCGGCCGCCGGTTCTTACCACATCTACTTTCATCCCCCATACGAAACATGAAAGAATAAGACAACAACGCAGCAGAACAACTGCAGCTTTTGAGTTATCAGCAGAAGGCAGCAGTTGTGATGGTGGTGGTGGTGGTAGTTGTGTTGTGGCAGAAGGGATATCGTGATGGGTAGTATTTGTCGGAGAATGGATGTGGATGGGGTAGGGAGTTGCATATTAGAAGGAAAATGAAATATACTATGTATATCGTATATCATGCCATGGTGTTATCTTGTTGGTATTGTATTATCGCTCAAAAAGCTGCTGCTGCAGCAATTTCCAGAGCAGGCAGCAACAATAGCCAAGTCATCCATCTGGCGAAACTTTTTTCCCGTTCTCGTGTCATTGTTACACACCTACGCAACAGAGGAATCACGTAAAGAGAACAAAAGTCGCTTGCCCTTTGAGGCTGTTGGAATAGGAACTGTGTGTCTATTTAAATGTAACACATTCCGTAAATGTGTGTGTGTTGTGCTGAGCAACTAGCACCTTATCCGAATGCTCGGTAGGTATATATGTACTTTCAATAATAACAATTTATCCTGTAGACTAGAAGCAATGTAGAGAGGGGGAAATCGTACGAAAAGATTGCGTGGTGTTTATCAAAATATTATGTTCATACAATGTCATGCTTAGTTTCTCTGCACGATTTCAACTTTTTTTTATTTCGTCGTTTTCCTTCATTACGGCTTGGAATGTTTAAAAAAAAGAATGAAAATGTCTTGTTTGTGGGAAAAAACAAGGTTCTGCGTTTCTTTCTTTTTGATGCAAATCATGAGCCACTCACTTTCCCGACCGACTCAATCGAATCAGTCCTTCATCCTGTTTCTTTCTTCTAAAAACAACACTACTTTTTATTAGGTGTAATATACTGCTATCGCTTTTGTATATAAGGGGAATTGTGTGCATCAAGACAATTTTGGTACTGGTTTACCTGTGTAATTGTTTCCTATGTAAGTAGTTGGTTAGAATCGCCTAAATGGTCTACTGGTGAATTGTGGGGTTTCACCTTTCCAACATTAAAGCACTAATGCTATACATAATTGCCTTTGAATATGTAATAAATTCATAACACCATATCTAGTCACACATGATATAATCCGTAGGTACTGGTGCATAATAAGCAGTTTCCATGCAGCAATAACATAATAAACTCTTTGGTGAGCAACTTCGCATTGATGCTGTTCTCCAGTGAGCCTGCCCCGCTGCTGCGCACCATTTTCACTTCTGAACATCATCATCATCATCATCACCATAAATCCGATGAGAAAACTTGCACTTACCAATTACTTGGGTAGAAAAATTCATTGTACGCTTCCCTTCTTGATAATGTTTTTCGTTCTGCTTGCGGGCAACTGAATTTCACACATGATAAAATACTGAAACATCCGTCCGTCCGGTTGCATTGTTAAGGACTTTGGAGAGCAGGATTTTAAACGATGATTACACAACATTTCGTATTATAACATGTTCATGTACTGAATACAGGAAAACTGATTGTTAACACTTTACACCCATTATTTTAGCGAATTAGATATGGTTATCAAGAAGATCACTGAATTCATGTGTACCCATTATACTTTTGCCCTGTGAATGCAGGAGTGATATTGAATATATTGTACAGTTTTCTTTTATGCCTTTGAGATATGTAATAATGCCAATAACACCTCTCTTGTCTACCTGTAATTAACCATGAGTTCTCCAATTTTTGTGTATACAGGAAATCGAGGAGGAGGAATCTCTCCAAATAACTTACCACCACTGTTGTTCAATAATATTCATGGGGAAAATGTTACCATTAGTCAAAATGGAGCCGTGGCGAGACGGACCAATAGCTTTTGCAAAGGAATCGTGTTCTCCGATCGTGCTGTAAAAGTCAACGAAAAGGTTTGCCTTAAGTTTGTTGAGCTGTCAAAGAGTTGGAGTGGGGTTCTCCGATTTGGATTTACTTCTCACGATCCATCCTCATTACGGAATTCTCTGCCAAGATATGCTTGTCCTGGTAAGTATTACTTAAAGGACATTGAATATACAAGAAAACAATAGAAAACGAAACAAAAGACAATGCCAACGAGCTCATGTCACATGTAGAATGCTCAAGCGATTTCCGTAGAAGTCATGTAGTAATTTTTGTCATCTTTTCAGATCTTACCTCAAGACCTGGCTTTTGGGCAAAAGCATTCAGTGACTTGTACGTGAAGAAGGATGCTATTCTTTACTTTTATGTAAATGCCGCGGGTGACGTTTGTTTTGGAATCAACGGAGAGGAGAAAGGTCTCTTTATCTCAGGTGTTGATACACGAGGTCCTTTGTGGGTGCTTATCGATATTTATGGGAATACAACAGGAATTGAATTTGTTGGTAAGGATACAATGACAAATAAAAGAATTTCTCTGGTATGTAATTTATTTGATACGCTGAAATATTAATAACTGAATGTTCTATTTTTTTAGATCCACGCTCACAACTGAATAATTCTAGATCTAATGTTAGTGAATCTCAGGCCTCTCAAAATCCGTGTTCATCAACAATTCCATCCGACGCTCCCCCTCAGACGACTCAGTCTGTTGTTTCCGTACAGCGCGGTAACGACACAAGTAAACTATTTTCAATCGCAATTCAAAGAGCCATTTCAATTTACCCTAATATTGTCGTGGATGTCGACCGTTTCAATCCGTAAGTTCATTTTTTATTCAAAATTGTAGTTGTACCCTTTGTCTCACTCTCACATGTGCATTGACTTTAAACAATTTCATCTCTGACTTTATATAGATTAACTAAAGGACCTCACGCGATCGTTTCTGGCGCATTTGCCAGGCGAATTGAGGGAGAGTATTGTAACGCATATGTCTTTCCTAATCAACCTCTGCGTCCTGGTGAAACAGTTGTAATTTATGTAAGTCGATTTTTCTTTCACGGTCATTTACCATAACTCAGAACTTTTAATGATTGTCATAGCTAATAATTGCTATTGTTGTTTACAGATTCATAAAGTCGATATCGCTTTCGCTAGCTCCATGGCGTTTGGTTTAACTTCGTGCAACCCAAAAGAAATTAGTCATGTTGGATTCCCTGAAGATGCCTACCGATTGATAGATCGTCCGGAATATTGGGTTGTTGAAAAGGACGTTGCCAATTCACCAAGTCAAGGAGATGTTCTAGGGTTCACGCTGACGCCCGAAGGACAAGTAGTCATGAGGAAAAATGATGAAGTGTCAAAAGTTCTAATGCACGTTGATAACTCTGTTCCACTATATCCATTCTTTGATTTGTATGGTACAACAACTCAAATTCATCTTGTTGGCATAGTCCCCTCAACCTACTTCCGACCTTTGCCACCCCTTCCTGTGCAAAGTAAGTACACATATTTTATTCTTGAAAACTTTCATATATTTTGCACTTTGTTACAAAGTTTTTACCATCACACGGAATTTTACTAATAAATTTCATTTTTCTTACTTTAGGCGGAGGAAGGTGCAGAACTGAACTACCACGAAGTTCATCCATGCAAGCGTCATCATCGCCATACACATCTTTAATTCGTAATGTTCCTCATTCAGTCAGTGCAGTGAGTTGTTCTCCCTCTAAGGTTGGTGCTTCATCTTCTCACAGTGCAGCTACACTTGCAGCTATGTCAACGAACGAAAAGAACGCAGCTACATATGAAACATTAACTGTAAGTGTTTTGACATGCATCTCCATAAAGTTGATTATAATTGGAGTTAACTTAACAATTCATTGATTTTTTTTCTTTGTTATTCACAGAAAAAAGGAGTTGGTTTAAATGCTACTTCTGCTACTCCTCCTGGACGAGATCCTCCTAACTGGTCTATTGAATGCGTGGCATGTTGCGAACGACCTGTTGATAGCGTATTTTACTCTTGTGGACATATGTGCATGTGCTACCAATGTGCTGTAGAGTACTGGAAAACCAAAGAGAAAGGCTGTTGCCCAATTTGTAGAGCTACCATAAACGATGTCATTCGAACGTACAAATCCTAAAATAAATCGCAAACTAGTACTATATCAATATCAATATTTAATCGCTTATCAATATACATAGTGCAATCAGCCAAAATTGTTATGTATACCTTAAAATTATCACTAACTAAGAACGTTGTTGGTACACGTAACTTAAGTTTGACATTTTGTACCCTTCAGCACAGAGCTAAGGTTTTTTTGCAATAAACTGTCTTATTATTATCAGTAAAAAACGACCGAAAAAAACTTATTTTTACCGCTTGAATGATTGACTCGGAGAAAACAAGTTAGAAATACAACTACAACTATACATTTATTTTGCTACATACTTTCATGGACAGTCATTCTTTCATTGAATATGCATTAAATCGAAAATAATTGTTCTTAAAAATTCATACATTAATGCTTTTTGTCGTACTATAAATTCGAAGGAAAAACAGAGCGCATGTCGAACGGTTGTTGATATTTCCTATAATGTAAGAAAAGCGTCTCGATGAGGATATGTATGACGTGACTCTTCCACAAAAGAGTACACCAATAAATTTAATTAATATAAGACTTACTAATACATATTTTAGAAGTAATGTACCTAATACCTTTAAATTGAAGGTATAACTATTTACAATAAATTCTTGCCGGATCATCGTCATAAATGGGTAAACGTGTTGCATATATTATTCTATAATATTTGAGTTAGGTACTCAACATTTTTGCCGCACAAATTAGAAGCGGTAGTTTTTCTGGGTAAAATCCTATTTTTGAAAATTATTTATACTGATGATATGCTTGTGGAACAAATTATTTTATGATTTTTAAAATCATTATTTCTAAATACGCTAAATTGGGCATAAAGTTTTTATTTTGTCCTTCCCTTTCTTAACTTTTGTCTTTCCTATTAATAAATTATTGTCATCCTACTTATCAAGTATAACCATGTATGGGCAATGCAATTTATTAGTGCTTGATCGTATACATACACATTTATCATGTTCTATTATGTCATTACACGCTATAATTGTGTTTCTTTAGGGAGGCTGCGCTAAAAGTTTTTGATAAAAATCACTGTACCAGGATGAACTAATTATGGTGCAAAGTAAGGTAAGTGTATGAAAACTAAATACCTCGTTGGATATAGATTTTCTATTTCATGATACTTTTTGCAGATAGTTCTATTCTTAAAAAATATATGTGATATTCCATCAAAATCCCCTGTTTGAACGGAAACCTGTCTTGAACACTGTATCCGTCGCAATACATCTCAAAAGTCACTATAGATGTCCCTGCTCGCTAAACATTTTGGGTGTTTGAGTAACGTATTCGTGTTGTTGGATGACTCATGAAGTAATAAGGAAAAATGATTCTTGCGAAATGATCTTTCTCGTTTAAAAAATATGTATCCTACGTGATCCTCTTTTATATTCTTGAAAAGTGTCACAGCTAAAAGTGTGTTGACTTACACGATACCTGTTTCTGTGATAGTCTTCCGACATAACTGATCGACGTAGATATATTTACGAAACTCCTGGCACTGCATTAATTCCCAGTGCAAATCACTTTGTAGAACCCCTAGAGCTTGAGACAGGATTAGAACTTATTTAAACCGGTGAAAAATTGTTTTTTGCGTTGCCTGGAAATCATTGGAAGGAAATAATGCTGAAACCATCACTATGCTGTCATTTGATTGAGTAGCGTCATTTAACACCTACGTGCACAAAATCTCGAATGACAACACCCCATGTGTAGCATACACCCTTGCTGAAACAAGTGCCCTGGTTTCTGTTCCCTTTTCTTTAACAGCGCCACCAATGCGACGGATATCCGTTAGTTTGATCACTTCATCAGAAATCATTTCATCGGTTAATACGTAAACTTCTTTAGTAATACCGTGAGTCTGAGGGAAATGGAAAGGAACGAGGAGGAAATAAGAGCAAGCAAATTGTTACCTTCTCACAACCGCAATTGTAAACAGTTTTCTCTCATCTCGTTTCCGTATTGCTGGCGCAATGGTTCGGAACAAGCAGAAGCAGCGGCGCCAGTGACAACACGCATAAAACAATCTTGGATGAGAACCCACGTACACTCTGCATTATTGATAAACATCTGTAGTATCACCAGCACGTATCTCCACTTCGGTACTGATATAATGTTGATCAGAAAGATTAAAGATTGGTTAGGCTATCGGAAGCTTCATCTAAGGGAAACTGTGCTAGAGGGAAATTTCATTTCACCGTGGACGCAAAACACTCTGATGTTCTGATGACTTAATAATGACGCATCTGAAGAAGGTTTTTGCCGGGAACAGCAGCAAGCGTTTCATTTTTGTTTGATGCATTTGGTCTTTCCTCATGTTTTTAGTAAAGAACTAATGGCTACCTGTATCTAGGACACTGGCTGCCACGTTACATACTCATACTTATACCTTACCCCTTTTCCTTTTGTTCTCTTCACGTTAATGTTTAATGAATTTGGGGAGTAAATTGGTTTTAAAAATTCTATTCAGCTTAAATTAACCTTTACCAACGAAAAAGTGAAAGGATCAAAAAGTCTACACCAAAAACTCTGTAATTTAACTGGGAGCGATAGAGAACGCTCCGAAAAATTCTGCTTCACTTCTTTTATTCGTTGACGCTCTGATGAGGATCACCTTGTTCGTACCCACGCCCACACATTACAACTTCAAAATACTGCTTGCATAACCGTATCTCATAAGGTTTTGCAAATACTTCTAGATATTCAAAGTCAAAGCTGTAGGCAACATGGAGCATCAGTTAAATCGGTTTTATGGCTCCGATGGTGGACAGATTTTTCCCGTCAGGCTTCTACCGACGCCGTCTCACAATATGTGCTTCATCAACAAATGGGCAAAAATCAGTGTCCTTTCTCAGGTGATACACGAACATCGCGGTGAGACAATTGTAGACTGAGTCGTTTTGATATCCTTTTAAATAAGTCATTTCATGAGTGCAGAAACACTCAGCTTCTTCAGAGCTCGTGTAGACAGGCTTACAAAGGGATTTTTATAAATTATTCGCTGTATTTAGACCTGGAAACAATGTAAGAGCCCTCTTGGCTCCCCGACTCTCACTCTGTTTGGTTTAGCCAGCCTGAACGATAAGCAGCTAGAGCATGCAAGCCTGCATTCAAAAATACATCGAAGGAAATGTACACACCATCTTCAATCCCCGACAACAGTTGCACCAACCAACCAAACCAGCAAGAAAGGTGAAGCAAAGGATGCATGCTAAACGCTTGCTCCGTTGGCTAACTTTGCATTGGGGTGATTCTAGACTTGACGGCGTCCCTCTTCTTTCTTCTTGGTTTTTCTCTTGGTAAACAGCTCTCTTGGCTTTGGGTGCTCATGTATATTTTTTATGAGTTTTATGAGTTCACTGGAGGTCAGTCGTTTGTTCTTCATAAATCTATTCCCATTGACATTTTACCTAATTAAAACCGTAGTGAGCGGGAACTCTAAATTTTTTGAAGGGCTTCATTGTCAGAGAGAGAGAGGACAAATTAAAAGATATTTTTCCTCCTTAGCAACGTAATCATCTTTTGCCTAGTAGTTTTCCTATTCACTTCCTCAAAGATGAAATGAAATATCGACTTTGTTGACATGAAAATGTTTCCACGAAGGTAAATAAGTAATCACCGAGCCCTAATCTCTATTTGTGTTAGCCCTTTAGTCTGGATCGCAATCTCCTTTTTTCTGGCGCGGCACGACTAAAGCCAGATGAGAACTATTTTGTGTCATTTCATTTTTTTTCTACGAAGCTACCAGCAAGCCCCCTGAACTACAATAAAATGGAACAATGATTGAGTCGAGAATTTGTTTTGTACTTTTAAAAACCTCTTGAGGCACTTTCTGTTTTGTACTTGCTTCTTCTATACCTTTGTTTTCACCCCGTGTACATGTACCTACCCTACCTATTATATACGTATAAATTTCACTTTCCACTACCATCGTCCACTTGCAATGATACTCATTTATTTTGGTGCGCTTTTAGTCAAGAAGCAAGCGCACGTCGAGTTTTACTGTAACAATTTTGTATATGCTGGTTTCATCATCATCGCCCAACTCCTTCATGAGCAGCAGCGTACAGGGTATATACAACAACGGCGCAGTAAGTCACAAAATGCCCTTTGTACGCTATCGCAGTGGAATGGTAGCAGTGGTGATAGGTTTCCCCACATAGAATAATACCACGCTGTAGACTACGTTGAAAGAGAGACAGGATTTTTTACCAAGCAAAAGTATCAACGGAATGCAGTTCTCTTGGTGGAGCACAGAACGCTTTGAGAAGTTTAGGAGAGTAGACCTACAAAAGTGGATAGTTCGTGAGGGGTTTTCAGCTAATTTTACGCTCCACTCCAACTCTGAGCTTTTTTCGAACGTGTTTTTTTACTGTCACGCTGGTGTGTGAGTCCCAAGTTGGGCAGTTGTACTTGTGCTACTCGGACCTTCATATAGTTATGGTATCAAGTTTGTTACGGTTTCAGTGACACACTCTTAGCAGCTAGCTGCTTTCACTTTCACTAACTTGTATAACATCATGTTTGCGTTTATCGCAAAAGTGAAGCAAAATTCGAACGTATAACCTTTTACAAAACGCTAAGAAAAACGTAGTGTTAAATTTGTTGTTTTGCTGCGTGTTGTGCATCATTAGCTACAGTAGTGCCCTAAACTTTTTCTAAATTTCAAATACAGTTGTTGTTATCCTTCTAAATCAATCTGACACTCCTTAGATGGTACGTGCATACTCATATTCACTAAGTAATTTGAAGTTATCAATATATTTCATTACCTTCTTTTTTGGTCGTTCCTTGAAAACACAACATAAATCTTTTAGTAGATAAATATGTCTATAATAAATAAGAACGTGCACCATAATTAAACTTTTTTGGGGGTTGAACTCGAGTTATTTACGAAACACCCAGTTGCTGGCCCTGTCTAGAGCAGCTTAGGTGTGTGGGTGGGAAAGAGAAACGATCGTCAAGCCACAAGTGTTAAATAAAATACAATTCAAACTAATAGTTGTGTACTTTCTGTTGAAAAAATAGTTGCGTAGAACCGTTGATGAAACACAAGTAATTTCATTACGGTTGCTCAACTTTCTCCGTCGGGAGAAAAGTGTGTTGGAAAGTATGAAATGAAATGTGACATGTGGGGTGTTACGAGACGATTGTTTAAGACATAAAAAGGAAAAGCCTACCGATTTAGTGGCGTGAACTGCCACACACACCACCGCAACTATAGCCATTTTCACAACTTGTTTTCCTGTTACAACTTAAGTTTTCAATCTTTCATGTGTTTTGTCATTCTATCGCTGAATCCAGTCAGCAATTGTTGGATTACATTTGCTAACCTGTTGTTCGTTAGCGTTACGGCGTTGTTGTAAGAGGGAAGTCAGGTTTTTACTCCAAACTACCAGCAGCCTCCATGGTCCTTGTGGTGTTGTCTGTAAGAGAAGTTAGAAAATAACAATAGTAATAGTAAAACTTGAGTGTTGTGCGTTTTGTAACGCCGCTACAGATTTACCCAAACTTACAGAAACTGACAAAACCACAAACAAACACGACTGAGAGAAAACCAATTGAAGTGACAACGGTCTCGTAGAGTTTTTCTCTTAACTATTTTTCGGTGGCTCATTGAGATTGCCAGAGAAAGGGAAGATATACCTTGTATTATTGATATTCCACAACACGGGGGTAGCCCAATGGTGAAAGCAAACGACAAACCCAATTTCTTGTTTCATTTCTAAATCTTCCATTATGCTATATGCCAGTCTAAAAGGAACTCCAACGTACTTTTTTCATATGTGTCAACAAGTCAACATATATTTCACCGTTGTTTGACTCTCAAACGGGGGCTCTCACACTGTGACAAACTTCTTTGACAGTACTAGTGATGTTGCATGGTTTAAAGTGTGGACTTTAACATTTTCCAGTTTGAGGTATAAAAACTTAAAGGGAGGGACTGCTGTCAGGCAACACTATTTCTTGCTTTGTCTACCTTTTCTCATTACAGTTCATACCAGTCTTTGATATTACAATCGTCATACTTGACTTCCTTTGCAGGTAAAAAAAAAACGTATTATTATTCTGAAATTCTAAAAAACGTGATTTATTTATTTTCATTGTACCACTCTCCATTTTGTAACCCGAGAGAAAGCTAGAGCAAAAACAGGAAAATGAGCAACGACAAGTGAAATCTCGAAGCCAGTGAGACCTGTGACTGAATGATCTTATATCTTATCCTTTCAAGTGGTTCGCATAGCTATATGTATGCCTATACAGTATATGACTGATGGGGTGAAAGGAGCCAGCAAAGGTAGAGTAGTGGAAGAGCAGTATAGTAATCTCAGTGGTTTCTTTATGTAGCACAGTAGAATAATTTTTAAATGTTTTGTTGGATGAAAGCCTGGAGAACAACAGATTGAGTCATTTCTTTAAAGAAGTAGCCTTACAGCAATTTTTGCTGACTAATTGTGATTTTACTTTAGCTGAAGCGTGACCCTCTGAGATGTATTTCCATTTTATATGCGCAACGAAATAATAGCTTGGCATGGGCGCACAATAATAAATTGGCTAGCGCTAATAGCCAGTTGCGCAATGTGGTATACGACGATAGGAAATAGTAGAAATAGAATAACACAAGAGTAAAAACATACCTGTACACTTTTTCGCCACTAGGCACATAATGTGTACTCGTGCTCATACCTTACATGACATGATTTTTTCCTCATTTTTTCAAAATGTTTCTTCTATCATTCGACTCTTCAGTTTCTCCTTCACTGACTTTCCATTTTTTGTTACCTTACATCATATACTGCTAATTTACAGTAGAGATATCTTCATACCTGGTGCGTTCTTACACCACAGCAAATATATATATATTCTTTAGAGGTAGACACCTTTCCTGGCAGCCTGGCAAAGCGTTGCCAAATTGCAACCTGACGCGTCACAAGGAAAAAGCGCACAAAACTGACTTTTTCTCTGTTCCCGCTGCAATAATATTCTCTTGTGAAGACGCGGGAACAGTGCCTTTCATTCTTTTCCATAAACATGATTAGAAAAACGGGAAGTGAAGGGAGGAAAAACAGAACAAAAGCGTTTCTCTGACTATCGACATCATCCCAATATTATTACGTGCATGCCCGTAACAATATAAAGTGTTCAGTTCAGACACATGAAAGGTAATAATGATGTACAGCTTAAATGCACGTTCTTCTTTTCTCTAGCCATATACTTAACAGTTCTATTTTTGAACCCAGTAAGCCTTCTTTACAGACAAAAACGCCGAAAGAAAGAATGAAGAGAAAAAAAGTTGAGCACAACTAGAGAAAAAGAGGTAGTGTTAAAGATGATTGTGATACTACGCTGGTCTTTTTCTCCTACTGGTCCAAAAGCAAATAATATACCCAGCACACATGTAGTAGTCGTCGCAAGTAGCAGTGGCATTGGTTCGTCCAAGTGCTTATTGTTGTCAAATGGAACTGTTTTCAGGAGGAAGCTCGTAATGCCTGTAAGCTATATCCTCATTTTTGGGTTTCACTACTTTTCTCTCCCGGCAATAATAGTAAGTAAAGTTCGCGTGATTATGCCAGCAGAGCAGTAAAAAAGGCTATAGCAAAGCGTTTGAATAGAACGTTAGTAATGCCGGTGTTGCTTGCAAAAGCACCAAAAAAAAAGCGGCACGCATTCTTCCCCGACTCTTCTCGCTCTTTTAATGTTAGTGTATGTGCACACACAGTGCATACTTGTACAGACAGACAAGAGAACGACGAACCGAAATACTTTGTCCTATTACAGCTGTCATTCAATGAAAAACCAATTTTCTCCTGGAGCAACGCAACGTCTTATTTGTCGCCGAACACTTGTTCAACCTTTGCTAAGCTTGGCACGTAAGTTTGAATTTGTTTTCAAATGAACCGAGAGGGAGTACGGAAGGGACGGAGTAAGAGAGATGGGAGCATGCCAGTACTTGCACAAAGAGAGAGACAGAAACGGATAATATGGAAATGGCAAAGAGTATGAGATTATTCCTGTCTTTCGTGTTTTTATTATTATTGCCAAAATACGAGAGGGGACAGAGGAGCCACATTATAAAATATAAATGAAATGAGCAAGGCAAGGTACAAAAGCAGATTATTGAGGAGCCTGTTGCAGAAAATCAAGGATTTATTTCAACGGAAAAATACCAGGAATGCTGACGGGGGTTTAGTTAGTAGTTCATACTCGGGGTCAAACTCCACGCTAGTTTAAGATTGTGTTCATTCTTCAAGTTGACGATATTGCCATTCCCATTTTTGGTATTTTTCACACATATTTCGACTAGGCGAGCATCACAGTCTTTGTGTGTTATATCTACCTCAGTTGCATAGTTGCAATAGCGGTTGTATTCTACTACAACCATTGTCAGTTTGGTTGGTTGTGTGTTAGTCACACAGGATGTTAGTATTTTACGTAGGAGTTACGTATGCGTTGATGGAACGGAAAACTGACGTGTTGTTGTCGGTGCTTACCTGAGGAATCTACTTAAAATTGCAGACTTTTCCTTCTTCTCACACACAACTACAACATACTGTGGTATTATTCAAAAGTCTCTTAGAATTGAAAAATCCGTTTATCAGACAGGGATCTTAAGTTTTACGCGGGAAACCAGTTTTTATAGAATATTCGAACATCAAGGATTGAACCACCGATACGAAGAATGTAAGAGTAGAGCTAACCTCCCAGACAAATCCGCCTGCTCATTACTTTGTATAGAATTCCGGGAATATGGTTTCGGGGAGATGGTACTGGTACTGCTTCTCAAAAAACACATCTTTGCAATGGCCTTTTATTCAAGTATGTTTGATGTCGTTGTTGATGACGCGTGGCATCGTAATCTAGCTTAAATTCATGTTGCATAAGATTCGTAATTTATTTCGTTCATAAGCAAAACTGCATTTGTTCATATAGTAGTGGTCTTTTCAGACTCTTGACAAACTTCATCCAAAAGTTGCAACCGAGGGACTGTTAGGTCCATCAGCCTAGGGACGTCGAAGACTAATAAAGTCGCGCTGGAGTTTATTTGGGTAGGTACGACAAGCTTTTGTTAAAATGAATAGTGATGTGTTGAGTGCACACAGTTAGACAAGGGCGAGCTTTACTCTGCATAGAAAGCCCGGAGGGCCTACCGTAAAATTTGTTTACTCAGCATTTCTCATCATCACTGCTGCCTGTGTGTGTGGGCGCACTACTGAAACAGAGAGAGAGAGAGAGGTGACTACACAAAAACGTGTTAAATGTTGCTTCCTGACTCTTCTTTAATCCGTTAATGACACACCAGGAGGATCGTAAATCGTATATCTATCTCGCGGTGTAGGTAGAATGCACGATGAAAGGACATTAACAACGACACATGACAAAACAATTAAAACCGAAAATGATGTGGCATAACTATCTTAGTGTACTAAAAGAAGCATTCATTTTAACAGTCCCTTGTCAGCTATCTACCTCAACCCAGTCTAACTTTTACCGTAAGAAATAACAACGTAAACATTTAACGATGGGGGCAACGCTAGACGCGAGACGTGCCAGAACATATTTCATTTCCGATAATAATAAAACTTTTTGAGAGCGTATAAGGGGACAGGCTAGCTATGCCTAACGGATTTTTTTGTTGCAGCAGGAATGACTTTAATGCGTGACATGCTATATATTATAATATTATAGTAGAATTGCATATTTGACCACCTCGATGATTTGATTCACCTCTAGGAAAAGATGGAATAACTAATCTATGAATTCATCCGGACCAAAAAACTGCATACTTCAGAGTGGTTCTGCCACCAGTACTTGCTGTAGATGGTTTTATATCAGTTTTTTATTCTCGAAATTGTCGTGAAACACGTAAACCCCGATCAAAATAGAATTTAATTTAAAAAGTTGTTTTCTTTTACGACTTATCTTGAGCTACGGCAGGAAAGACAGTGGAAGGGGAGAACAGACACACATATTGCTTCCAATATGGTCCTAAATTGCACCATAATAATTGCCGTAACTTTTGATCATTTGATCAATTACTTACGAAACATCGACCAGATTGAAGTTGATACAGTTTCCGAGATTGTTTCCCAAAATGCGCAATATATATATTTTTTTACTGTGGACAAGTGATATGGTTACGATCACTATCAATGAAATATTTAGAAGGGTAACCGTATTTATTGATGATGATGAATGATACACTAAAACTAAACTAGCCATTTTGCTTGCTGGGTGATTGATTACAGTATACAAAGTGTGTCTCAACGGGTTCATGGGCAGAGTGAGAATAGTAAATTGCAAATCACCTATCTTGATGTGGCGGTTAGGTTGACTTACCACTTTATACGCCATAGCAACTGAAAAGCATCGATGAAATTGTGTGATGTAAAAACGCATGTCATGCAACGGTGGTAACTGGTAACCCGTAAAAACGGTGCAAAAGTTGCAAAATAACATAGCCAGCAAATGTGATGATCAAAATTTTAGATATAGCTCATATGACAGTTCCAAAGACGCTACTTAAACGCAATCCAAAAATTGAGCCTCACCACGATGAAATCGAAATCATAAATAAGCGACTACGGTTTTATTGTTTTATTGGAAATGACTCTGTCATTTTTACATAAAATATTATACTAAAACTAACGGACTAGCGGTTGCCGCAGCTGGTGGCAACATAAAAATAGGTAGAATGATGTAAGTAAATCACAGAATGAAAAATGGTTTAGTCGTACTTTCTCCGCATCCAATATTCCCAAAATTTATTACTTCCCGTGACTTCCATGATCAAATGAATGAAAATGTATTCTTCTTTAACGCCAAAAATAACGAACTTGTGTGAGGTCTGCCTCTGCCCACTGAACCACCTGAGAGTATAAAGTTTACCCGTGTTACTAAATACTGCTCTACTTCTACTACACCCATGCTAATATACCGTTAAAGTGTTTTTGTGCATATCTTGAGTCTTCACATAAACTAGTATATACTTGTACATTATTCTTGACTTCTATCTAGCATCGAAATTATAGCATATTATTGATAAAATTAGCCAAAGATAATAAGACAATTTCTTGTTTAGTGTGTCGGTCCTTCGCAGTATATGTGTTGACCACTTAAATTAAAGTATCGGCCGTGTGCGGTGTCTCCAATTTACTGTTTTACAAATTGTGCTTTTAGTAATAAACTAGTTAGCCGTTGCTAAAAACAGATTTTAACAATTCAATAGTATCTGAGAGACCGTACTCCATAAGATTCCTTGAAATTAATTGCGCCGCATAAACATACAATACAACAGTACTGTTACTATATTAAAGTGTAAAGAGAACTTCTTGACTATTTTCGAAGTGGTAGCTACATATCTGAATCTGGGACTTGTTTTTATATTTAATTGAAGTACTGTATATTGAAACCTCAAACGTATTTTGTCATTTGCTTCTCATTGTACCACTTCCAAGGACTCCTCCAAGTGGCGCATCGATTGTTCCAACTTCTTTTGTAACTCAATTTCAGCTATAGGCTGATATATTAATCAACTTGTAAGTTTTTAGGTCACAGTCACAAAAGATAAGTAGTTCATCTTAAAATACTTTCATTTTCGAGAAACAACAACGACGGAGGAGGACTTCATTCTTGTAATTTCTATAGCGCTGCACAACCCATCATTTCCTTTATTTCTACGTCAGAAAACAAAACCGCTTTTTTATTTGAGGAAAAGAAGATTCGATTCAAAAAGAGAGAAAGGAAAGCACCATCATCAGACCGACGGGTAGAAGGGCAATAAGGATCGCCGGCCTACTCATCGTTTACCTTTTGAATAGACTACATAATACTTTATTCACTTTCACACTAGGTTCCTAGTGTTTTTATCTTCCCTGCTCAAGTAGCTGCTTCTTTCACGATTATTCCCCTCGAGGAAGATTAGTTACTGTCGCGTTGAACTTGAACATAGATAAGACATCATTACACTACTTGTGTATCAATTGCAAGGTAATTTACTAGTTGGTAAAAAATAAACTAAACTATTCCTTGTTAGGAATACTAGTATAAAAAAACAAGTATCCACTTTCAACTTACAACAACATTCAGACAATCATCATCATCATCACATCATCCTTTTTGGTCATACAGAAGGGCGGAAGCAAATAAAATATTAACAAAGGAGCTGGTTTCCAAGTGGGTGCCAAACATCACCTCAGGTAAATTCTATTTTTTTTTCTAAAATAACCCATTACTTTCTTTTTTCTACGCTTTATTTACTATTTTTCTTTAGTAACATGGAAATCATCATATTCTTGGTTCCGCATCAATTTTCCATTTTTCCTTGCCAACTTCTTTGACTTTACAAACAGAAAGTAGGCAGCTTATAGTTTGAGGCAAAAACACACACAGTTCCCTGGTAGAAGGGTTTGGAGAAGTTGCTTTGCTTGCTGTTTTTTTTACCTCGCTGGCTTGTAAGGATTTTCGCTGAAGCGAATTCTTCTTAAAAACTTTCGAGAAACTACGTGACGCAGCTTTTTAAAATCCTGGTTTGAAACCGCAGAAATTACCTTGCTGATTTTCTATTCGAAACACAACCGACCTTAAGTACTTCAACGTGTGTGTCTGCATTGTGGCATTTAGCGTCATGATGGCAAAGGAATTAAGAACAGAAAAGAACAATCTAAATTTATATAGACAGCCGTACACAAGTGAAAATTAAGCTATAACTCATACTGTAACAGTTCCGTTAGTTAGCCATGAAGAAGATTGAAACCGTTAATACAAATACATTTCTCTGTTGTGTATTTGCAGTAAGACACTTTAAAATGCAATAACTAATAGGACAAATCCTACTACTGTCAAAGTATAACCACGTTAAGAAAAGTAAAAAGTAAACCTTTAGTCCAAAACCTCCAAAAACTAACATGTCAAGTAGCAGTGAAGTAAATAATGGCTGGAGAGGGACGTAGGTACTAAAAAAGTATCTGTAAAACGTGCAGAGAAAGCAAGAAACAAACCGTAAGTTTAAGTGGGTATAAGAAGAACGAAACATCGAGTGTGTGTGTGTGTGTATGTGTGCCGTAATGCTTTGTCTCCCTGATACTATTTCTTGTTTCCATCCTTCAAAAACAAAGAGTTACTTTATACACACATTTCTCCTCCTCACCGAAGACTCCATATGGCAGTAAAGATATTTTTGTCAGATATACTATTATTTCACCCTTAAACCGTTGTTCTCTTACACTTGACACACTGCAGGCAAGAGCAAACAAGAAAGAACCCAATTTTATTTGGCGTTGGCAGCCAAAGAAACATTTACGTATCATATGAACACGAACAGAACAACATCCCAAAAAAGAATATCAATCCCTCACACACAACCATCGTCGTCGTTTTCACCCAGCCGATCTTTGAACAAATTCAGAAGAAAAAAAGCCTTACTTTTGCTGACTATTTATACCGTCAATATTGATTTCATACTCGGCTCAAAAACACATATTATGCACCTGTAATAATGCCAGAGCTTCAGTTAACGAGCTACAAACTACTCCATAGGGAAACCAATAAAGGAAGCCAGCTGCTTCTTGGATATCTCTAACTAACGATGCGTTGGATGATAGGATGTCATGAAATACCGTCTGAGGAACACAATATTACGTTATAATGCTGATTGCAACTTTAACCGCCAGATTGATGATAATAATGACGTTATGCACATAACTATTACTACCTGGTATATAGTTTTGCTTCATTTATTTATTTACTTCTCTGGTCCTCCTGTACAACGAATAAATAGCCTTCAGTTAACCTTGTGCATGTATTGTTTACTCTGTACATAATGTTGTTGTAATCCTGTCAGCAATGCATCGTACAAACCGAAAGATTATGTTCGTGAAACTGAGACTGTGTTATGTGTGTCGTATCGTATATATGCGTGTGTGTGTGTTTGTATTTATGACTATCTTCCTTTCCAAGCCGTTCTTACTCTACTCAACTTGCAGCGCCATGTAATTAATCAACAGGGTTTCAAACTCAAACAACGTTATCCTGCGATTTATGGTCTGTTGAAAATGGATACAACTCTTTTCGTCGACAACTTCATCTTATTTTCAGTTTCAAACAGACAAGTACATAGCTGCTGGTGGTGGTGCTACAAATGTAAAAAATGTGCAGGTTTTTTAGGACTACACGGAACACCAGCACAAACACTGATTGCATGACTGCTGTTATTAAAACGATTAATTACTGCGTTCTTTTTAACAATGCAGCGGCATGATACAAGGGTGAGATGTTGCTTTGTTCATCTTGATCACTGTGTTGAAGCCGTCATGATGAACACATAACATGTAATAGTATGAAGTTCAGGTTATGTTATTATTATGAACTGATGAAACCATAAATGAACACAACAACGCATAGAGTATAAAGTAATGATATGTATACAGTAAAAAAAATTATAGGTCGTATAGATAAATAGTTTTACATTTATGGTGTCATAATATGGGTGAGACAAATTGTTTCAGCACTTTTTCTTTCCTACGACATTAGATGATTTCTGAATTGGCAGAAATTGTCTACTTTATGTGGCAATTAAAAGGCATTATGGTGATTATTACGTTGTTCATAATGCGACAAAAATTAATTTCTTTGAATTATGACAAGAGGCTTGTCTTTATTTGCCATGCAGACACATGCAGAACGTCGCTGGAGCTCATGCATTTCATATCTCATTCGTGCCAACGATGCATTTTTATCTCTATTTTCCATGCCTTCCTTATCCCCACTTTTGAAGCATTAACTGTAAACAAAGTCGTTTTAGTTGAGTAGCAAACCGCAAAGCAGACCAACGTTTAGTCGTTTTGCGTCAGGGCCACAACACAGAACATGGTCGCAGTCGTGGTGCTGGTGCAGTAATGATGAAAAAGAAGCATAATTTCTGTAACACGTTACATAATAATAAGCAGGATATAATGAGGGCTAAAGTTTTACCAACTACTCCATAAATTATGGGGATATATTACTGCATCCGGTATACAAGATTTAAAAGATCGTTACGAGGCTCGTCGTAATACGTATCTAATTCCTGCTGTCTCTATCCCACTCGGTTTAGTAGAGAGAATAAATGAAAATATCATCCGATACACTGCAAACAACACAGTCTTAATTTCAATATTAAGTTCTTTTAACTAGAAGGGCACAAAAAAATCACTTCTCAACTGCACAACAACAGCTGCGGCAATGGAAACAGCTATAATACGAAGTCTCTTGCTGTTTATTATAATGTGATTACAACGCCTGGGACGGTTGGACAGGCGTGTCGTGTAACGGTATATTTAATAGCAATGTATATTTACCTAATTATGAAGAAAGGAAACAAGTGAAAGATGTGGTTGGCTTCTCGGGGTATACCAGAAAGGATTGCTGATGATTTTCAGGGAACAAGATGCTGCATAGGCCACTAGTTTTTTTCTGCCTTCACGCTACATCCATTACGAAGTAAAATAATTTCAGGTCTTGAAATGCAACACAGTACGCGGGGAAAGGAAAACAGAAAAGAAGAGAAAGGAAGTTTCCTAAACTTACAAAAGGAGCGAGAGCCAGGGAGTAGATTACAGGAAAAACTTGTGTCGGTGTGCTCTCCATTACGCTTCACTCATGCAGAATAAATGCACACGCATATACATGAATGCGATTTCACTTTGTCGTTTAATAAGTGCCAGTTCCATAGTTCCTTTTTATTGTGGCCTTTCCTATGTTGTTATTGCATTTAATGTAGGGACGTACTTTTGTTTTAAATTAGACTTTAAAATATAGGTACGTCGTGGGCTTGTGCTTCCAAAACTGGCGTACATATTAATAAAGAGTTTGCAATATTTTTTCGTTTATACGAGAATCATTTCAACGAGTGAAAGTGCCTGCTTATCTGTGCGTGACCATTACCTTGCTGTATTTACGATTCGGAACAACAGCGAGAGAGAGAGAGAACAAGGTAATCAAGTCGTTGTTGTCGGTTGGTGTAATGTAATGTGCTCGTTTCATATGTGCTTGCTATAAGGTTTGCTGACAATAAACATGCTATATATGTACACGGTTTAGGCAGTATCACTGGCAGCGAAGTAGAGAGCTCTAAGAAAAACAAAGCACGAAAATTAAAGTAAAGACGGTACTCATCGCAAACAGTAAACAACAAACTTTCCCTCTTAACTTGGTTTGGAGAGAGGACATCTTTTATAGGCTTGCCACGTATGTACTTATCTTGTCGAGAAAGAAATGCTATTCGCAAAAACTTTTTCGTCATCAAGCAACTGCTTTACAAAAGCGCTTTTCACTGTCGTCTTATATACATAATGCTATTTATACAGTTTTCATCTTTTACTTCCAAAATGGGTATTAGTAATAAATGGTGTCCGGTGGGTTTACCACCCAGCAAGTAGTCCATTTTAACAAGTGTTGTTCATCAATTATCAGCGTTCCAAAAATACAACTTTCTGTAACATCGTGCATTTTCAGGTGCATTAAAGATGTTACGCAGTCATTTCAAATTAACCAAGTTTAGCTTTGTTTACCGAGTTGGTACTTTTTGAAAATCATGTTTCTTGTGTTACGCTCGTCTTCTTTCACAAATGCCAATCACTTTCTGTGTTGCATGTCATGTGCAAATCTGTTACAGTATTATTTTGCTTAATACTAAACGCCGTATTACTGTTTTGAATACCTTGTCTTGTCATCGATGCTAAGAACTTATGAAATGATACTGCACAACATAAACTATTCTCCATACTTATCACTGTTTTTTCTCATTTAGACGTCTACAAAGCCGGGAAAAAAGCTAATTTTGCTTTTTTGTTCAGTTGTTGCTCTAACAGTATGTTAGTCTAGTAGGTAATATGTGGGATATATGCAACCTTATTTCACACAATGATCAACCCTAGGAGGATTTTCTGCCGTTGTTCAATTAAATAGACTTGAAATTTAAGCTGTGTGTCGAAATTTTGTACAATATGGGATTCCCATTGTACATGAATGTTCCACAGAATTTGTAGATTATAGGAAGAAGAGAGGCATTCAATTCCAGACCATATTGGAATTTTTCCCATTTTCATTTTGGTGCTAAATCCACTGGGTAAGCTCTATGATAAACAAACGTAGCTCCGAGTGCAGTAATACTTATAGCTAGGTGGCATGCGAATATGGGATGGTAAATTGTATTTACATGAGCTGAGGATATCCTATGGTGTGATGATACATCGTCAAAATGACTTTGAAAATAAATTGAACGAAACTTTCTCATGCCTGTCTGTTGATAGTGGTACATAAATAGGTAAATTAGTTCCCGTAACGGAAATTTACTTTCAGAGCTTGAGCCAAGCCAGTTCCAGGCTTCCTCTTCTTTTCTCATGGAGTCAGTCCTTCATGGCTCCCCCTATTTTCGTCCGTCGCTTCTTGCTCTTCGTAGTGGATGCGATATTTCTACCTGAAGCAGAGACGTATTTGCATGTTATTAAAAAGAATCTGAAAGGGAGGTTTCCGAATTTAACAACTCGATAATCCCTTGCCACTTACAAAGACTTCAAAATGAATTTGCAAAGAGCTGGAAAGTGTGGGCATGCCTATGTCACAGAGAGAATGATTGTGAAAAGTTCGTTATAAGCAAATGCATGGAAAAGGCAGGACGACGATGATGAAAATCTGTAACTTGTGTAGTGCTCTCTCTAAGTAGTTGTGCAACCGCTTCCTAACAGATCTCCGTAATAAATAACCTGACTTTTACTGCTTTAATTTTGTATAAAAAGCGGGATTCAATTTTGTCGACCAACAAAGATTTAAATTAAAGTATTCTCGAAAATAAATAAATGTTTATGGACACTGAAAAAGATTGCTTACATTTTAACTTGGGCTGTATGGGGTGACGAGAGTAATTAAAGCTCATAAACACTCCCATTTTACAGGTCAATGAACAAGCATGACAGCCCATGAAATATATGTATGTGTGCGAAATGTGGAAAGTGAACACTCCAGTCAATTTATGCAATTACGTGAGAAGTTTTAAAACTAAAACGCAGCTGTGATTTTATTTATTAGGTATAATGGCGTGTACGATTATGATCATGGACTTGTGTAAGAGTAAATGAGAGTTAATACTAGTTAATATATTATTGTTGCGCACGACATGGAAAACAACCCGGTTACTATCACACCCCATCAAAAATATGTTATAATTATAGCATCTATGTAGATATGAAATATGAACGTACCTACACAACAGGTTTACTACATGTTTTAGCTTTCTCTTTGGGAACACCATTTCCGTAGCGAATTATGTTTATTTTATGTTCACAACTACGATGTATTTTGTTACTTTTCTCACAAACACTGTAAATTGACTTATTTCGTTGTATCTCTCACCCCTGAAGTATACTTCTGCATTAGAAAAGAGTTTTCAAAGACGATCCATCATTATTGCTGACGTGCACTCTAAACAAGGACTTTCTAAAAAAATTGCTATAAGTTAAAATACACTTACGTAGCTACTTTACTTACTCAGATCGGAAGACTTGTAGGGATTAAATATTAGTTTCATTCCTCTTCATTGACCGCCATTTCCCGTTGTTGTTGACTTCCCTTCAGTTTGCGTAGCCTTATAGTAGGTGGGCCGAATGGTAGATGTACTTTGTCAGATAAAAAAATCAATTTAAAAAACTGAGGTAACAACAATGAAACTTAATTATTTTTCCTTCTAATGATTTGTTCGAAATAGCATGTTTTCCAAAAGAATTTAATAAGCTTGATTAGCATTCATTCCTTCACTGATTCAATTTTGATATTTTCCATAATAAGGACGATTACAAGTTCTTTTCAGCTGTAAAAAAATCTTCTAAAACTCATCCTCAAATTAGCTTTTACCCAAAATGAAATCAGGCACGCATCACGAGAAAGTTACATTCTTTTGCAAAGCTCAGATATTACGACCATGTAAAATCAATCTTAAAAGATTGATGAGAACCTTGGAATCGAATCCCGTGAGAGAGGAAAAATGAAAACGTAGTTAAGCTTTCTCCCTCGTGAATACAAACCTAGGACGTCATTGTACCAAAAATTAGCTGATGTAGAGTTGAACGTTGAGTATCATATGCATGCGTGCATGAAAAGATAAAGAATTCACAAACTTCATGAATTTCCTTTTTTCTTTTCTCCCAAAAAATTACCGACGTTTTCTTCCATTCCGTGGTGATTTAATAGGAGTATGGCAGGCGTTGTAGCTGCAGCACTTGCAACAAAAATATATGCATCCCACATCTAACAGTGTTATACTTTAGAACACCTCACCTCTAGTGAGAATACTACTTTACACGTGCGCAAAGTATAATGAAGTATAAACCAGTTTCAAGGTGTGAAGTGAAATAATAGTTGTTTTTGCAACAGACAGTGTAAGAAACAAAATGTGAATACGGATGACCTTTACATATGCCTAATTTATTACAGCAATACAGCAAATAATATATCTTGTAATTTGCAACTTTCCATGTTAGAAAAAAACCATGCAGACACATGTATTTAATGGACCTAGACAGGTAATGAACTAATGTATGTTGAAGTTACGACGCGACGACTAGACGTCTCCCTGAACATTGCTGTGACTTGCGGTACAAGGTGTGAACCAAATTTGGTATACATCCCTATATAATTTTGATGTGTATGCTCACTAAATTTGAGCAGTGAAAAGGAATGAAGTGTGGCTAGCGGCATTTCAAAGCATTTCCGGTTTATCCAGAGCTTTTAAATAAGAGATTAACCATCGAATCTTAAAACCACAAATTTTAAAATTTCTTCCAGCATAGAGATATGATGCAGGCGGTCTACGTAAAGATGTTGGTTTTCACTCTAAATAAACAGGCATACATTATACATGAATTTATATATGTTTATCCTTATGTTCTCATTATTTACTCCGTTTTCGGCCTACATTCAAAAGACAACGGATTATACATGAATATGCAACTTCGTTATATATATGTAGAAAAAATAAACAGGAAATAGTTTTGGGAATATAGCTTGAGGGAAAAGGAGGACGAAAGAAACAAAATAGTATAGATGGGTTAAAAGAAATGGGGTTCCCGAGGAAAATAAGTTCACGAAGAGAAACCTTCCTCAGGAGAAAAGGAATGGCAACGCCATTCTTTTACTTTATTCTGTATTATTAAAAACCGCCATTTAAAACTACCTGCTTTAGCATTGATGTCGTAGCCTTCAATTCAATACACCGAGAAGCTTTCTCGACGGAGCTCAACCAGCGGTCTCAGAAGCAACCGCCCGGAAAATGCAAATAAAATGGACGACGTCGTCACTCTACTATCAAAAATTCAGAACCCATTTCGTTGTTTTCATTTATTATTATTATTTTGCCTGCTCACCAAAAGCGTACGTCGTCCATCATTTTTGGCGCGGATAAACGTTCGCTGCCAGCTCTTAATAACTACTAAATAATGATAAATAATATAAATCCTTTCCCGCTGCCACTCAAACTATTTTATTAGACTTTTCGACCGGTGGACACTTCGTTCTCTTATTTTTTTGAAACACCATTACAGAAAAAAACCCGTTTCGAATATACTATACTTTTTACCATATTGGTATATAGGAACATATATTGACAATAACACTTGAAATCGTAAACATTGTTTACAACTATGTACATTCGTGTAGGATTATACGCCATTTTAAACTTACATTGGTTTATACTAAAAGGTACACTATTGAGGTGTTGTGCTAACACCGAAAATTGGTATGTAAGGATCCAAGTTTTACGTCGAGTAAGAATGAGGTTATGGTTACTTAATAAAACTTAAAATTAAAAATTAAAAACGCAGGAAAGACATCTATTTGGGTTATTAGACATCTCGTAAATCGAAGAATGCATTTTAAATTGAATATGTAAAAGTGACCTACTCATTTTATTAGGTCGGACATAATTAAGAATCATGCATATCAAACTTCACGTTAGCATTATAACAACAAAAATTTTTGACTGTTGAATTTTGAAAATCTAAAACCGAATTTATATTCAACGTAAAAAAATTAGTAACACCTCATAGATTTTTATCCTAGTACAAAGCTTCAATAATAGCGGTCCTTTTATTTTAGGGTAAATATGTAAAAATAAAATACATAGTGGTTAATTATTCAATAGTTTTCAGTTGTTCCCATAAGTTTACACCGATGGCTCAAAATTTACACCGACACATGATTTTCCCTTATCTTATCGTAATTATAAATTAATATTGAGCATACTTATGAACCACGTAGTAGTCGTTCGGTCCACATTAGTTTTTTGTTAAAATAGTAGTTGAAATTTACAACCACCAGACATTTCCATCATATTGGTGTTTAAACAGATGGTATCGAGCCAAGGATTGCTTGTACCATTTTAGTATTTATAGCATGGTCTACACTAAAAGTTTCCTTTATGCTATATTGATGTGGAATGTGGACACATTATATACACCATCTATTTTCATGGTATTGTGTAAAACCATTAGTTTTAACTTTACAGTATATATTTTGGCAATACTTAATCAAAACTGTTTGTGTAAAAACTTTAGTGTATTTATTACGAATATTTATGACGAATTCAAACTAACTTTTAATCATGCAAAAATTTGCACATTTAATGATAAAATCTGATATAAAAATAGTTACCTTTATCATGGTTTTTAAAAGATGTATTATCTCGATAGTTTATACTCTTATACAGATTGTCGCGAATTATATCTTGCTTAAATTATCTTCAATTATCTTTTCGTTGTAATCGTTTCTCATTTATCATTTCTCACATTTCATATCCCATTTCATTTTCTTTGTTTCGGTCCACATGACGTGATACACTATTTATCTCTTTCTATTTTGTTTCTCCGTATATCTTTCTTTTATCTTATCGCTTCCTTTCCGTTCTAGTGGTTCGATTTGTCAGGAGGTGGGCCGTCATAATAAATATTAAGTAATTGCATTCCCAACTACATAATTATCTAAAACATCTAATTTACTTAATACATTGTCTTACAGCAACATAGTTCGTAATAATTCAGTAACGGTCACAGAATCAGCACGGCAAGATGAAAACATTGTAGCGACTCTCACCGTGAGAGTCTCACGGTTATGCAAAGAGGTTTACACTTGACACACAGGCGCTCTGCAAAATGCATGTACCATGTACATATACCAAATACATTTGCCCATTTTGAAGAGCAAAATCTACAATTCTATAGATACTACTCGATATATTTGCCTTGAGTAAAAGCATCAGTATCAGCAAGTATCAGTAAACTACTTAATTACTATACAGCTGTAAATAGAACGTGGTTTTTACACTATTTCATATTCAACTGTGCTACTTAATGGTAGCTTTTTTCTTGACTTTTTTCCTACCACTTTTTATTTTTGTGAAACGTCTAGTTCATATATAATAAAATGGCAAGGCAGTGTAAAAGAAAACGACAGAACAAACTACCAAACGAAAAATAGGTACATACCCATATAATGTGCAGTACTGATTGATGTTGTATTTTCTTTTTTGCAACTTCACTGTTTGTTCATATATACCTTTCAAAGGAAAGGTATTATTACTTTCAAGGAAAACTGTAAAAAGCCTAAAACGAGGGTACCTGACGTCTTTACGGAAAGTTGGGAAAGAATCTTTAGAAAGGCCACTTTCATGGACTTTCTCATTCATTCCCACATGACCATATTAAACAATTCTAGACGGTTTCAGGAAGAGAAAAATGATGAATGAAAGAGACTACATAAGCATTCTGATTGATGCTTTGTTACCAGTGTAACTACATTTTTATTTAGTACATTTTCCTAGCTTTAACTATTCTTTGTAAACTGCTTTGTCTGGAAATTTTCACTGCCTGTTGTGCTTTTCGTGAGGAACTACATAGAAGGAGAAATAATTTGTAACCTTTCATTGTTGCAGACATGGTTTTACAACCAGTTATGAAATATATATTGATCTTCACCATAAAAACAGTAGTAATTTTCCTTAATGCTACGGTTTTCACCGCTTTCATTTCCTTTTCACTACTAAACTCGTTTAAAAAAATTTATACGTGCGTGAAAAAGAAGAAACCCTTACTGTTGAATGTTGAACACATGAATTGCCAATGTTGTATGTTTTATTTAAATGTTGGCGCTATTATCGATTCTTACCTGTATGCAGTAGATATGTGAAAAGCAAAATTATTTAACAACAATAATTTTTAGAAGAAAATTTTCAGTTGGCTTATCGAAATAAAAAGAGGTTTACATATACGCATGCCTTACTTGCGTACAACTAACTCCTTAAGGGTTTATTGCTGTGCTCACCCATGTGGAAATGCAGGATTGCAAAAACCTAGCAAACATTCCTTTAAAAATTGCGCACGGCGTACTAAAGAAGTTACTTCCGCAAATAGCATGTCTTGCCTGGTCGCCTGAGCACATATCCACATCATTTCTCTCTGATGGAGTTGCGTGCTACATAATTTCATGCATATGCTATGCGTTACTGATTACTTCATTACTAATAATGTTTCATGTTACACTTAAGTATCGCCTATTAAAAGCGTAATACGAATAGGACTTATTAGTACATCGATGGTGTATGATTATACCAAACGGTAGTAATTACAATTTGAAAATTTAGTTTACACAGTGAAATGACCTTAGACACCCATTCCTTTAAAAGATTCCGAACGTATGTCCCAGCTGTTCAAATGAAAATATTATTTTAAATGTGTTCGGCGAGTATTCCACAAAATATTTAGGTCAAGTTGAGATTACCGCTGTTCTCGGCCTTTTGAAGGGAAACCGTAGTTCAACAATTGTGTAACAACATACTGCAATTTCATGCATTTTACAGGTTCAACTTTTGTTATAATGCAGTAATAGAGTCTGTACCTATTTTCTAAGCTCCAGTTAAGATATATGCATGCAAGTAACCGTACGGAATATATTGTAGCAATCCCTATGAACAATAATAACACATATGGAAAGTCTACTACTTTCGATGTCTGAATAGGCCTTTAAAAACAAACAGATTGTCATTTTCTTCATGGTTGCCACGTGCTTTAAAATCGTGGAACAAACGGGGAAATCTTCAGACTGCCCTAAAGAACCAGTCTAGAAAGACGCTACGTAGAAAGAAACTAGCTAGAATACTTTAATCTAGAATTATTGTACCCAGAATATTTTACATAAATTTTTTAGTCATATTTAATCCAACATATTGCAGTTAGAATGAACTATTTTACGTAAAATAATATTTTAGGTAAACTTGTAACACAAGTACGTCCAACGTGTACGTACTTGCGTTTTTAGTAGAGATATACTCAAAATAATAAAATTCATATTAAATTAAACTATCACATGATTAAACCGCCAACTAATTAAATACACTATTCCTTTTCATATTACACTTCTTTTCACGTAATATTTTTGTTGTAATAATTGCTTTATGGTAGCTATTTTCCAAACACGGTACCATCAATCTACTGATAACTTTTTTGTCTTAACTTTCCTCTACGATGCTCCAAAATTTCGCATTTTTTGTAAACTCCTTGCAGTACTTAGGACTATTTGAAGTGTGACTCACACCACCATAAGAATAATGTGCTATTTCATTTTTTGGACAATTCCACCGAAGAAAAGAACCTTCACTTGCAAGAATAATTCGCTGACTGCATTTATTCATACCGTTAGTATAATTTCATGCATATGGTATTAAAAATCTGCAATCAGTAATTTTCATAAGTACTGTTGCAGTCTATTTAAGAAAGCCTTTCAGTTTAACGATTTGAGCTAAATATTCTGGTTAAAATATTGTAGCTAAAATATTTCTAAGAAACGCATTCTAACTAAAATTCATTCTAAACAAAAAATTCTAGCCCAGGCCAGAGAGCCCTGCAGACTATATAAGTATAGGTACTAATGTATTTCCTAGTACACAAGATAACCTTAGTATTATTAACTGCGCAAACACCGTCAGCTAAATAACCTAATGTCCCTGCCTACCATCACTGCTGTTAGAGCAAGACAAGGAAAAATGCCACGATAGAAATAAAGTGCTTGGTTTCCCAATAATAATGTTGTTTTGTGTTAACTCTGCACTGAAAAGAAGAGACAAGGACGTCGATCTCGTTTTATTTCCATGAAAGGTAGTAGGTAAACAGGCGAGGCGAAATGTACATAAACTTAAGTAGGCGAAAATGCGAAAAAACGAATATTCATGCATGGCTAAAAACAAACGATGCGAAATAGGAGGAAAAGTGAATTTTTTGTTTCTTTACACGCTTCTCTTTGTCTTTTCATGTTTTTTTCACGTAGTTGGTGTTATGTGTACAGCGTGTGTAAAAACGAATTCAGGTGTGCAACGGAAAGCGGTAAAGCTGTAACGAGGAAGTGTTTTCTTGAACTATTTTTTTATAAGAGGCGATTATGTCAAGGGAGTGGAAATGGAAAACGAATGTAATATTCCTCCTACTGCTACTAGTTACTACTGATATATCTGCTACTGTTCTTTTTCCTTAAACCCCTTGGGGGACACTGACAACGTATACACATATTTTAACTCAAACGGATAAGCGATTTTGAACATTTCACGCGCGCTCTAAAAGTTGACTAATATGACACGTCACAACCTGTAAAACCTATTTTGGCCTGTTCCTTTGTGTTTGTGTGCCAGATTACGTTGATAACATTAGGCCCGCAGCGCACTCAAGGGCAGACAGACAGACAGACAAACCCAGCAAACACGCTTCTATTTTAGAGCTGTGGTGCTTTCAGTTTTCGTAATAATAATAGCAATACTAATAATAACAGACAATGTCATTTTCCTTCAAATTGCACAGAAAGACATTGTGGGAGGGTAAAACTTTGAGTATGTCTACTATTAGAGCATTATCCAAGTTGATATACAATTTACATTGTTTTCATCTCCCATAGATGCAGCACTATTCCGGTGTTTTATCTCGTTTTCACGTCACCCCACGAGTGTACAATATTGCAAGGTTGTTGCGTTCAGAAAATACAATACTCGTTTACAACTTTACATAGAAATGATTACATCTACGACTTTACCCGTGGTAAAAACTTTTTTGTCGCTATTGCAACTTGGTGTATGTAGCCGTAGGTTGTAGATTGATTTGAGAAAAAGAACGAAGTTAGAGAAAAGGGTTTAGTTAGAAAAAGACTAGAGACAGAGCGAGATATGCGAAATGCGATGGCTGCGGCTGCAATTGAATAGGCGATTTTCGAGGAAACGGGATATTCTCATCATAAATGTGTAAATATTGCGTTCCGTAGATCCTCTTATAAACATGACATTTTTTGACACCACCACAGGAGTAAAGGAAATGCATTGAACTTTCAGCCAAAGAGATGTTACTTTTTATACGTATTTTATTCACCGTTTGCTCCGCCGACAAAAACAGCGTCATTACATGTAACTACGTTGATGGCTTCCATGATGACTTGTGCTCCGCTTAACAGCTTACCTTAGGTAAACTTTTATTTGCCAGCTTTTACTGTTACTGGTGTGTGTAGCGAAAACAGAAAAAACAGCATGTTAAAGGGCCAAAGAGAAATGGGATGCAAAAAGAGTTGAAGTTTTACGCTTACATTCTTGTACACGATAGTCATGCAGTAAAAATATGAAAGTGTGAAGAGAGCAGGAATGAAAGATACTATTGAATTGTTCTCAATAGTCTAGTTACTATCACTTTTAATATTCTACGCCATAACTAAGCAGGCCTTAGCTTACATGTTTCCCTCGTCGTCAGATGCGTGTTGTGTGTCATATTGACAAAAGAAACGAAAAGCGGCAAGTTCAACGGAGCAATGACTGTAAGCTTACATAATTTTTTTTTCAAAGTCTTGGTTTCTTGTTTTTATGTTACCTCGGTTTGCCTTTTTCCATTCAACAATTTAATAATATTTATTTTACATTAGGATGCAAGACTGACAGTAGAGTGCAGAAAGGGTTCAATAATATTTGTCATGTCTCTCTTACTTCACCAACAACCATAGCTTGACTTCCTTTGACAATCTTATAAACGCAATGCAGTTGACAAAGCGTGCATATCCGTATATTGCTGAATGTATATTTTACAGTTCAAGTGTATCTGTGTGTACAATACGGCAGTGTTCTAAAGAGAACCCTTTATCCAACAAGTGTTGTGGGCCATTTGTCGACAAAACTGTTACGGTTATGGGCATACAGGGATTATTTGACGGAAGATTGTATTCCGCAAACTTTGTTCTCATGTGAGGATTGTACAACCCATCCCTGGCAATATGAAAGTGTATGACACAACATTGTTTCCTCGACCTTCTGTATTTGAGATATTCTAATAGTCAACTTTCACGCTAGCGAGTCTGGAATGGCGCTAGTATAATGAAGGTGTGTATATGACATTGTCTTAACGTCATCACCCTTTTTTGCTAAGCGACCAAGCATGATTGAGTGTACAGTTGTCATGATATTTAGTACTTTGTAATAATTAAGGACACGTACCTACTAATTCTACGTGAATACAATCAAGCGGGAAATATTTGTGTAGCCAGCAATGCGTAACAACGTTGCTTTTTCTGTTTGTGTCCCCCACTCGAGTCAGATATTAAAAATTGTTTTCTCCTTCATCATACACTATTTTTACAACCGTGTTGTGTGAAGCACCTTGTTTATTTTGCAGATATATACAAGCGTGCCGAAATGTGTGTACAAAGTACAACTACATCTACAGTAGAGACAGATGGACGCTAGGCACATTCATTATTTATGCTTCGTCGCATTCCTCTACAGAGCATCCTTCTCTCTCCCAAAAGCAAAAAGGGACAAAAAAAAATTGAAAAAGATACAAAATGCACCAAGAGGTAATATGTTCTGACTTCTGACAACCTGACAGATAAAAAACTATGTAGCAACTTTTCATCTCTTCTTTTTGTTCCTTTTCTCCTGTGGCCGACTCTGTACATCCGCCTACAGAATATATATCTACGTATATATATAACTACTGCAGCTAAACACTTTACATATGTTTACACATTTTACAGAATATGTAGCTGGTTGGAAAGTTGAAGCAAGCAAACGAGAAAAAAAATGTTGTGCTTCTCCCCAGGAAGTGATGTATTAATATTTATGTGTTTACTCTACTGCTGATACTGGAATGATGATTATTAATTCTGTCTGATGGTGAACTTTAATGCATGAAAACTCGTATCAGCGAATAGGTTACTGGAAACCTGTGTTAAAGTCTGATATCCGCTTACTTCCCTATTTTCCCCCTCGTGGTAAACAAAACGAGGTAGAAAAATACGTGCATATGTCATTTTGTTTTGTATTTTGTAGTTTTATGTACAACGTTCTTTTATGTTCTACTTTAAATTTTCAAATTTATAAAGTGCAGTGATCAAAGCTTTCATACTTTATACTATTCAATATTTGGACAGGAAGTATGTAGAAAAAAATATGACATGGGGGTTTTAGCAGGGCTCTTTACAACTTCAAATCTGTCGTTTGTTTTTTGACGACGTGACAACAGCGCATAGAAAGAGAATTTAATAAATAATTAATGGCAAGAAAGTGTTTTAACATTCTTAGGAAGAACGGATGTGATGACGACAATGTCTTACAATCGAAACCTTCGTCAAATCCCATGCCAGTTTATATTATAACTTTTATTATCAAGGACACGTTTCTAACATGGAAATTGCTGTCATCTTTGGTACAAAGATGGGAAGCAAAGGTAGAACAAGTTTACTAAATGTATAAATAATAATTGTATTTATTATACCTTGTGTTGATCTTAAAAGTATAATTAAGTTCGCTTCTTACTAACTATTAATTACTAAAAATCTTTATCTCACGTACTCATCTTTCCACTATTAAGTGTGAAAAGCGGATACGAAATTTAATTTTGGAAGATTATTTTTGACAGCTGAATTTTCTACATGAGCTGAAAAAATAAGTTTCTAAGAGTCACCTACTAAAACCGATGTGCTTTCAACATTTTCCATTTCATGGTCGCAAATTTGGTATGTATAGACACATTTTCCTTGATTTATGTAGTATACAACATTTTCCCGTTATAACAACCCAAATTGAATTTTGGTTTTGTAATATATCCAAAATAACATTTGCTTTATTGTGACAAGCTCAGTGGTATTATGCACACGTGGCGGTGTAGTTGAATCTTTTTAAAAGCTCAGTTAGCACAAAAACAACACCATGGTTTGGTTTGTCTATGCCAAAGTTTACTAATTTAATGCTTGTACATATTGCTAAACGTGATGGATTAATTCCGATTTGACATTTAGGAAGCCTTGTGGATAAAATGAGTCTTGATGAAAATTCAGCTGGTGTTCAGTTGTTTCATCCTATTATAAAATAGTAGACTCAATGTTTTCTTTCAAGGACTTATTGACGTCGTCTTACGGGACTTACATAAAACATAAGTCTCCAGATTTGCTAAAGATTTACATAAGTAGCATTTGCATCGATATACATAACGAAGTCCATCGGACGTACATGATTACGAAGGTTGGCTTGTGTTATACCGGATAAGATTAAGAAGGGTAAATATATTGACATCTGCTGCATGTAGTCCAACGGTATACACTGGGCAGAATATAAAATAATGCACACTTTTCCCTTCCGTCGCTGTGAAGAAGTTGCTTTCATTACGGAATCACCCAACTTACTTGAGTAGAAACGAATCTTGCGTATCACAAAATCCTGGGAGAGTAAATTAAATAATGCAAAAGTGTCACGTGTCCTCCTGCCAAACTTACCATTACAAATAAGCTGGAAACATCCGTGTACTTTACTACGTATGAGATGTACGTAACTTCTCCCACTACCAGCACACTAGTTTTTTCGTACTCCACCGAATAATCTTCATTTAATTTATTCGTTTAAGCTCAGCTAAAAGTTTTCTTTTCAGGACCATTACGTGTCACTGGAATCCGCTTCTGATGTTGACTTTCATTTTTTTAACCTTATCGCTGAATGTAATATGATTCCATCAACCTGTGCTCTTGTTTTCCGCTTGTGTGTATATCTATCAACATCTGATGAAAAAGGCGCCCAGCAAAACAAAAGTGGTAACGTAAATGTGTCTGCGCGATCGTATGAAGTGTACTTGCCTATCTACCTAGGTACTTCAATTATATATAAAGTAGCAAGTGACAAATGAGCGAGACATAGACCTATTATTAGGAAAGTAGATCAGGACATAACTCCATATAAGATTTACACCACTGCATAATACATCATGTTCTATATGAGCATACGCCATAAATAAAGCATTTTTATGGCCTAGAGATGGAAGAGAGCACACGAAGACAAAAAAAAGTTGGAGGTTGGTTCATCATCGTTGTCGTGGTTGTCATGAAAGCTGTATTAACCCCGGAGTAACTCCCTTTCTGTTTCACTTTCCATATTCATATTATTATTAAAGAAGACCAGCCAATTTGCATAATCATATTTTATGTCAGGTTTTAACCACCTACTTCTAGCAGTACGACCATACCATGGAGAACTATCTGGCAAACACAGTATATGGAGGTGAGTGAGTGTAATGACTTATGTTAGCATATTATCCCTCTGCAGTGTTAGATTGATGTGACACACTTGGTCTCTCAGAGGACATCACATCACTGCAGCTCTTTTTTTGTTTTTTGTTTGCTCTCAACTCAACGAGAGAGCATAAAAGGTATAAGAAAGACGACAACGGGATGAGAAGCGTGTGTACAATGTACAATGCGAAGTTCGTTGATTACTGTGCACATCCAAGGTATTACATGTCATACACTCTGTAGCTCACCAGGTATTTTTTCGGAACAACTAAACTGTACCAAATTGTCCGTGAGGGAAATAAGAAATGAAAAACGGTACAATGTCATTTTCCCTGCATACACTCATAACCCATTTAGTTTATATTACTGCTAATATACTCTAACTTCCGTAGACACAAAATACTACTTATATGTTGGGTTCATCATTGGCGTACAAGCAGCGTGCTCCACTGACAGCGCTGCTGGTAATATTGATAGCGACGAGTGAACGACTACTGTTGATTTCACCGTTCATTTTCTGAAATGATTTTAGGGGCGTTTCTGAAATAGAAAATGAAATTGGAAGTGATGGGATCGCGACCGCGTTGATGTTGCTTAGACTACTCCCATTATCAATATTATAATAACTACGGTGGTACCTGGTAGCAGAGGCTGAGAATGCTTCCCAAGCCACAAACATGCTATTGTAATTTAATGTAAAAGGTAAATCGAGCCTTTCCCTTTTCTGTACTGTCCTTGCTTTCACCTTGTGTTGTAAGTATTTACATTTCAAGATGAAGGATGTGAAGCTGACTGTAAGACATGGCTTATTAACTAATACCTAGCAGAACGTGACGTACCAAAATACAGCACAAAAAATGTAACTCTTCTGGACCGTTAAACTTTACACAGCCATGCCTGTCCTGTACCTATACACATTAAAATTTTCCTGGTGATGATATTACAACCTGTATTTCTGCATAATAATGTTTACACCAAATTTATCTTTCATGCTAAACTTGTGTAGCTTGCTAAACTACCTGTGTCTCACTTTTTCCTTAGAGAGAAATCCTTTGTCATGAATATTTCATCACGCTACTACAAGGAAGAGTCGTAGAATTAGTATCTCTTTACAGCAGGAAGCACGTTTACAATGTTCAATAATGTATTTCCATGAATTTTCTCCCATGTTAAAAAAGTAAACTTGTACTACACTGTCTGCTTTCAGTATATTATATAGGTATGTTCAAAAAGTTCCTAATTTGTAAATAGTCTCTATTTTGTAACAGAGTGAAAATACACTTGCATAGAAGGTAATAGCCGAGAAGTGAAAATATGAAAAAATGCCACGATTACCACACAGTTACGTGTTGGGGGAAACTCTTACTTACGGTGATCTGCACTATTATCATGCAAGTTTAATGTGCTATTTATCTTGATCATTACATGTAAAACCTTGTGCACGCCTCAATAGCTTTTCTCTGGACATTTTTATTAATGGGCGAAGACACCATTAAGTTGTGTTGTTGTTGTACATATTAACAATGGGATGCGAACGTCCGACAGAAAAACGTCCCATTTGATTTACGGAGTACTACCTGCAAATTGAAGCAACACTAGATCCCAACACAATGAACAATTTTGCAATTCTGAATTTGAGTATCTTCCCTTCCAGTGAAACTGTCAGCATACTAGGAAATTTGTCCAATAGCCATTATTCATAAGTTGATACTGTATTGACGGTGTGGAAATGCAGTTGTAGGCGATTTTACATTACTATCAAGCAGGGGTTAACCATTTGATTGTGCGATATTTTCTCATTACCTTAGTAATTTGAATGCGGAGTAAGTTTATGCTGTGTACCTACTGTTTGCTTTCTCTTCATAACGTTTCTGTATTAATAAAGGAGGAACACATTTTAGATTCCGATAGAAAGCTCGAAACACACGCGCACAAGAAATTTTTCACCTTATATCAGTGACCAACTGCGTATGGTGACAGACGTTCCAAGGGCACATTTTTAAAAACATTATACCTATCAGTTATGTCAACGTCCTAGTTGAGTCCTTTATCTGTTGATTCCTGTTGAAGTTCAAAATATTGTTCACCCATATCTCTAATATGATTGTATGTATAAAATATATAAATGGGAGTTTTTGGCAGCATTTACATTGACTTTCTTGTAGTCTGAACTACTTTTACTACATTAAGTGTTTTATCAAGCGTTAACCTTGTTTATAACTTCTAACATTTACACCAGTTATAAAGCTTCTTTGTGTCTACGTTTTCACAATCACATTTTCTTTCAAATGTGCTCAGATACCATATAAGTGTACAAACAGGAATAACAAAAATGGCACTGCACGTCTCCTTTCTCTTCTACCTTACTTGATTTTACAAAATGAAAATGATATCACACTTCTCCGACTACTTCTTCTTTTGTAACGATTAGTTGTTATAGCGTGACGGGGTCTTCACACCTATGGAAACTACTTATATTTTCGCACAATGCTACAAACGCACGAATTTATGGTGCAATGTGTTGGTTCTTCACTCTACAGAAGACATTATGTTTCCAGTTTAATTCATCTTTCATTTCGTATGACAGCATTCAAATTCGAGCATATTTTCCCATGAACAAATGAAGCCCCTTTTTGCCGTATTATTATCATCCTCATATCATGATCACAATAAACATAAAAGTTGACATTTAAAAGTTCATGTATCCCCATAGCAATGATAGTTATTTATGACTCCCATACATTGCCGCAATGGATTATTTTAGCCGCAGCTTAGTTATTACTTGGTGGTCTGGTCACCGGAACCATAATCCTTGTCATTATTTCATACGTCGTGCTTTATCAGCAAAAACGGAATATGAGTATATGAGTGGAAGGATGAAGGAAGAGATTGTAAATGGTGAACCCACCACTGCTGGAACTTAAATTAGTATTGCTTTCACAGGTACGATTTTTACTCATGTTGGGAATTTCTTGTCGTAACTAGACTTGTCGTTCGTTTCTATCTGATTGTAAAAGTATGATGGGGTGAGTTGATACGCGGTATCTTTGATTTGTGAATGTCGTGCTCCTAGTGAAGG